>CM059219.1:27914371-27954371 GCA_030347435.1 Clarias fuscus
TGCGCCTACACCTACGTCATAGAAAAATTTGCATTTCACACAAGTGTAAGTTTCTTGGCCTCTGATTGGCTGGTTACAAGATTCCGCGTCTGTGATTGGCCAGCGGTAGCGGGCGGAAGCGCACCACTCAGCTTTCGCTAAGAGGCGGGACCTTAGAGGGAACGCGCACCAATAAGGTCTCGCGAATGGGCGGAACTTCCTTGAAGGTGCAGCTGCGCGGCATGTAGGTGATTAAATACAGCGTCAATTCACGGAGTTTGTAAAAGAATACATGTCGAATTAATATCCTGTTTGGAAACTCTGCACCTGGACAAGAGGACATCGGTGTCGGGAGCTGCTGACATATGAAAGGTGAGTTATAACGCCGTTTAATCGATTCACCGGGAGCGCGTGCGTTAGTTTGGCTTGTTTATGTCAGTTAAACGGGGGCTGTTTGTACCGTCATAAAGTGTCTAACGCGAGGTTAACGGCACTGACGGATACCTATAAGTGTTAGAATATTAATTTGAGTTTTGATAAATTAGTTTTAAGTTTTATATATTTAATATATTAATTGAGCACGTGAAACTCAGCTGTGACGTCACGGTAGCGCGTCGTCATGACTACAGTCGGTGGGGGGGTGTGCGCGCGCAGTCCAGCGTTCTGGTTAAAAGATAAATAAACATATTAATATGAACTTCAGAATAAATAAAGTGTTATAAAGGATGTTTTCCTGTGTGAAACAGTGTGATTAAAACATGATGAGGAGAAGGAGGAAGCCCAGTCCAGTGGAGGAGGCTGCACACTTCAGCCTTAAACACAAAGATAAAGAGCAGTTTAAAGGTAAGTCCTGTTCAGGTGGGATTGTTTAATGAATAATGCATGTCTCAGATACATGACATGTTGCACTTCTCTTGTTTAGGGACAGGTGTGTTTAGTTGTACTGACTTTGCTGAGGGAGATTTCCTATTGGAGTACAGAGGGGATCTCATAAGCACAGAAGAATGTGAGCGGAGGCAGAGAACATATCATGATGCCCTCAAAGTGATCATGTTTAAATTTCCTCTCAATGGCAAATTCCTTTGGTATGTACAAATATTTAATACATGGGGAAAAATGTGGCAGTTGTTCTTTCCATGGTTAATTAGTATTTACTAAGTGTCTGAGTAAGAAATTACTCCTACTTGGCCCAAACTTTTCAGAATTATGCCATTTTGGTCCTATTATGAGGAGTAAGAGCTATTTATCAACATTCTTACAACAGGAACTCACTCCATCCACCAGCTAAATGCAGGAGAGCTGTGGAGGTGTCATAACTGGTTAAGAGTAGTGAGGAAATGGTGTTCAGGCAGAAATGTGCATAGAGGAGAGACGTTATAGTAACACTGAGTGACGTGGAGCTCATAAAAGACACGTTTGGACAAAAATAGAATACTAATTTTTAAACTTATTTTAAACTTGTGTGCAGTGTGTAACTGGTTGCTGCAAACCGTTGTAAATGATCAATTAAACCACATAACGTGCAGATTCATACATTTCCCACCATGCAGCTTGATCCATGGCATGCACATCAAAATAGTCATATTTATTTATACATTTTTATATACATTGGGCGTGTCCCTGTGTTTGACACTCCTCAGGGGTAAGTGCGGCAAACTGACAGGTGGCACTGATGCTTTCACAAATTGCCTCCATTCACTTTTTATCTTAAGAGGTAAAAGTAGGGCAGAATCTAGCTTTAATTATTTCTTATTTCTTTAATTATTTTACTTACTTCCACACAAGCTAAACACTCTCATCTTCTTTCCAGTGTCACTTTCTCTTTTAGAAATCGTGTTGATCAGATTATGATGGTCGTCCACAGCTCTATTATAGGGGCTTTAAACAGTTCTGATTGGAGCAGTTTGATTAGAATAACGTCATGCAACGAGTCTCACAGTTTTTTTCTGGGTGCATAAGGCTTTCACCCAACTGCTTCTGATTTCAGCATTTAATTTTTTTCCCATCATTTAAAACTATAAAAACCTGATGAAACTACAGTACAATACCCATTATAATCAGTGTCGTAAAAAGTGATGCCACACGCTTTCCTCTTTGCAGTCTTACTACTCACCGAAAGTAAGAATAGGAAACTTTATAAATAACTTATGTCCCACTCTGAGGTAGGACTGTTTTCAGTCCTAAATGGACTTTGAGCACGATTCTGAGTGATTCTGAGACGCTTAGTAAATACAGGCTCAGTTTTATTTTCTCAAAAACATTGACCATTAAATATTCGTTGACACATGTTCAAACAATATAATGTTTGATGATACATTTTTAGTGCTGATATTCTCAGTTGTTTCTATTTGGAATAAGAAAAATATGTATTATTGAGAGTTTCACTGTCATTTGTTTAGTGTTGATGCAGCCCGAGATGATGGCTCCCTTGGGAGACTTGTAAATGATGACCATATTAAACCAAACTGCAGAATGAAGACCATCCGTGTGGATGGCAAACCTCATCTTTGTTTATTTGCACTATGAAGCAGCTGTCCTGGTGAAGAGATGACCTACAATTACGGTGATTCTGAGTGGCCATGGCGATGCAAGGTATGTAGATATTAGTAATTTTTTACATTGTTTTAAAGGATTGGCGTATATTAAATGCTTTAAGCATTTTAACACACTTAACATCTGATTTCTACCAGAGAATGTGTCTTACATTATGTTGCTATATAAGTGCGGGAGCAGGTTACTTATTTTTGCCTATACAGTAGTATAGCCACTTCTGTGTGAAAGGTAGTAATGAAATAAGATTGTCGAGTCGACTGATCACATGAAATGGCACACAAATAGTTTTGTTTGCTTGCTTTATGCCTTTAATATTTCAAACCTTCACAACTCTGTTTTTAGATGACCCCTTCAAAGAATCCACTGGGCCCAGAACAAGAAGATACAACCGAAAAGGCATCCAAAAGGGTGAGGTAAAAAAGAGTAAAGTGTACTCGTAAGAATTACAGTTACTCTTGGATACAAATGTGTCTAATTATATTACTGTTTATTGTAATATGTTAAATTGTAACAGTTTTATTTTATGAATATGCAAACTTTGACTTCATCTCTTGGATACATTGTTTGATTTTCTGCTGGATAAATTTTATTTCTTATTATCAGATGAGTGCATTGCCATCAGACAGTACTGCCTATGAAGAACCGATCGTAGTAACAGATGAGGTAAATTGGTTATTCTGCATTTGAGTAAAGTCATGTTTGTGAGAACTGTGTTGACATACACATTTAGTACAGTGTTTTATTTTTCTTTAGCTACAGATAATTTGATACTTGTTTTGTAGACTCCTAGTGAGGTTCAGCATTCTACCCCAGAATTAAACACTACATCACAGTCAGAAGTCAGAGCTGAAGTTTAAGTATCGGTGGTAATGGACTCGAGTGTCTGTGCCCATACTAAAGGCCTGGAAAAGGTTGTTCAGGAGATCTAATTTTAATTTAATATTCAAACCCTTTGCCTGTAGTAGAATATTTGTGTTTTTCCTGACTTGCAGGTTACCCTTGATATGGCCCAATTGTCTTCAGAGAACCAGCATTATGTTGAGGAGAAGGGTGGGGAAAAGGTAATATTGAGAATTACATGATACAAGAAAATGATTACTTGTCTGTACCTGTTGAGCTATTAGTCTAATTCCTGGTTGTTTTCTAATCTTAACATTTCCAGATGATGTCTCCTGTCGGAGAGTCGTTGGTGAATGAGGAGCTGAGCTTAAATGAGCAGCTGAGCTTTTGTTTATCGACACACAGACTTGAACAGGTATTTGAATATTTTGGTGGATTTGTTAGACATTCTCTACAGTATTTAACCTGACCTATTGTCAGTGTAGGTTTTGATACTGTGTGAATGCTTGTATACATTAGGGCTCACACCGTTCCACACTGCTTGACCTCGAGTTATCTTCTTTCTAAACCCTACATTTAACCTCACTTGGCGCTCACTTGGCGCTCACTTGGCTAAATTCCAAGTGAGCGTTTCACACTTGGAATTTAGGAGCGGGGTTAGCACCGCATTTTCCCCGGGGTTCTGAAACACTGCTCTGTAGCAGAGTTCACACCGCTTTTCCGTGGTTAACACTGCGTTGTGGTGCCAGACATTTACAATGTGAAACGTTATGACTTGATGCTTAGCAACATACAGCCAATCAGAAACGCCTCGTATACAATCACAGAAACTGACCAGCGTGCACCTCATATCAATAACTCCCCATGCTGTGCAAACAGCCATGTCACCATTTGAGAAAAAGTGAACATACTGAAAAAATACTGTCAAAAACACCCGAACTGGAGTAAAAAAATATTGCAGGACTCTCGTCAGTCGAAAACAGTCGAGTTATTATTGGGACAGTGTTTTGTATTGTTTTGTAGTGTTTATTAAGTTGTGTATGACTTAAACCAGTTTTAAGAGAACACTTGTTTTATAAAGACATCCCCTGAACATGTTCTCAGTGTTTGTTCTGACTGCAGAATCTGTGTGTTGTTAATTTTACAAAAACCTTGTTTATGAGGACACTAGTTATTATTGGGACAGTGACCAGTATTAGTGTTTATAAAGTTGTGTATGACCTGAAACCAGTTTTAAGAGAACACTTGTTTTATAAGGACATCCCCTGAACATGTTCTCAGTGTTTGTCCTGACTGAAGAATCTGTGTTGTTAATTTTACCAAAAACCTTGTTTATGAGGACACTAGTTATTATTGGGGCATAGCGGTGGGAGACGTTTCTTAGGTCAAGAAAATATCAAGTTAAATTCAGAATTTAAATGATTAAATAAATTTGCAATGGAAAGCATTGGTAGGACAAATATTACAGGAAGGAATGTACATGAACTGGTATCAGGTCTAAAACAGTGCTAACGTTCCTTATTCATCATTCATTGCATAGACATTGGCACAAAAAGAAGAATCGAATTGCAGGTCAAACTGTGAGCTGAATAGCGATATCCAAGATTAAGAATGTCTATGATGTACGTTAATTGGTTTGATAAATTCAATATTTTAGTCTGCATATACAGTAGTATAGCTACTTCTGTGTGAAGGGTAGTAATGAAATAAGATTGCTGAGTCGACTGATCACATAAAACAACACAAAAAAAGTTTGCTTGCTTTTATGCCTGTAAATATTTAATCTGTTAAAATGTAAACCTTCACAACTCTGTTTTTAGATGACATCATCAAAGAATCCATGAACATCAGAACAACAACATGCAGAAGATAAAAAGGCATCCAAAAAGTTGATGTAAGAATGACACTTTTCTCTTTTTTTACGAGTACAGCTACTCCTGACGGTTAGTCAAGTTCTTCCACACCAAACTCGCTCATCCATGTCTTTATGGACCTTGCTTTGTGCACTTGTGCGCAGTCATGTTGGCACAGGAAGGACCGTCCACAAACTGTTCTCAAAAAGTTGAGAGCATGAAATAGTTTCAAATGTCTTGGTATGCTGAAGCATTCAGAGTTTCCTTTACTGGAAGTAAAGGGCCGAGACCAACTCCTGAAAAACAACCTCACACCAGTTCCAAAATGACTAAAATCCCACCAGTGCACAAAGCAAGGTCCATTAAGACATACAGAACTCATCACATCAACAGATATCGAAAAGCTCTATACCTAAAAGTGAGTTGATCTCTGCCTTAGTTACACTGAAATCACGTAAATCAAGTAAATCACAAGTGGTCTCCTCTGACCATGTCCAAACCACCTCAATCTGGCCTCTCTGACTTTATCTCCGAAACATCTAACATGGCAACCCTCTGATGAACTTATTCTCAATCTTATCCATCCTTGTCACACCCAAAGAGAACCTCAACATCTTCATCTCCGCTACCTGCAGCTCTGCCTCCTGTCTTTTCTTCAGTGCCACTGTCTCTAAGCCGTAGAGCTTCGCTGGTCTCACCACTGTCCTGTACACCTTTTCTTTTATTCTCGCTGATACTCTCACACAGCACACCTGACACTTTTCTCCACCCGTTCCAACCTGCCTTTATCCTCCTCTTCACCTCCTTTCCACACTCCCCATTACTCTGGACCATTGACCCTGAGTACTTAAAAGTCCTGCACCTTCTTTACCTCTGCTCCCTGTAGTCTCACCGTTCCACTTGGTTCCCTCTCATTCACACACATGTATTCTGTCTTGCTGCGGCTAACCTTCATTCCTCTGCTTTCCAGAACAAACCTCCACCTCTCCAAATTTTCCTCCACCTGCTCTCGCTACAAAGCACAATGTTATCTGCAAACATCATAGTCCATCGAGACTCCTGTCTAACCTCATCTGTCATCCTGGCCATCACCATAGCAAACAAAAAAGGTCTCAGAGCCAATCCCTGATGCAGACCCACCTCCACCTTGAACTTTTCTGTCACACCTACAGCACATCTCACCACTGTCTTACAGCTCTTATACATGTCCTGCACCACTCTAACATACTTCTCTGCCACTCCAGACTTCCTCACACAACACCACAGCTCCTCTCTCGGCACCCTGTTGTATGCTTTCTCTAAATCCACAAAGATACAATGCAACTCCCTATTACCTTCTCTGTACTTCTCCATCAGCATCCTCAAAGCAAATACTGCATCTGTTGTGCTCTTTCTAGGTATCAAACCATATTGCTGCTCACAAATGCTCACCTCTGCCCTTAGCCTAGCTTCCACTACCCTTTCTCAAAGCTTCATTGTAAGGCTCATCAGCTTTATGCCTCTGTAATTGCCACAGCTCTGCACATCTCCCTTGTTCTTAAACATCGGCACCAATACACTTCTCCATTCCTCTGGAATCCTCTCACTCACCAAGATCTTGTTAAACAAACTAGTTAGAATCTCTACTGCAAGCTCTCCTCAGCACTTCCACACCTCCACATGTATGTCATCAGGACCAACTGCCTTTCCACTCTTCATCCTCTGTAATGCCCTCCTCACCTCACTCTTACTGATTTTTGCTACTTCCTGCTCCACAACACTCACCTCTTCTACTCTTTGTTCTCTTTCATTTTCCTCACTCATCAACTCTTCCAAGTACTCCTTCCATCTTCCCATCACCCTCCTGGCATCTGTCAGTACATTTCCATCTTTATCTTTAATCACTCTAACATGCTGCACATCCTTCCCATCTCTATCTCTTTGCCTCGCCAACCTGTACAGATCCACCTCTCCCTCCTTACTGTCCAATCTAGCATACTCATATATATATATATACCTCATATGCTCTTTGTTTGGCCTTTGCCACCTCTACCTTCACCTTACGATGCACCTCTCTGTACTCCTGCCTACAACCTTCAGTCTTCTCAGTGTCCCACTTCTTCTTAGCTAACCTCTTCCTCTGTATACACTCCTGTACTTCCTTGTTCCACCACCAAGTCTCTATGTCCACTTTTCCCTTTCCTGATGATACACCAAGTACCATCCTACCTGTCTCCCTGATCACCTTACCTGTAGTTGTCCAGTCAACTGAAAGAATCTCCTGACCTCCCATAGCCTGTCTCAACTCCTCCCTGAAGACTACGCAACATTCTTCCTTTTTCAACTTCCACCACTTTGTCCCCCTCTCTGCCTTTGTCCTGTGTGGTCTGGCTACACTCTCCCCTACACAATACTTTGCAGTAATTGATCTCCTTCATATTACACCGTCGACACAAGATGTAGTCCACCTGAGTGCTTCTGCCTCCGCTATTATGTCATCCTATGTTCCTGTCAAAGTCCACCACCATCTGTCCTTCTACATCCCTGTCCTGAAGACCAAACCTGCCCATCACATTTTCATCACCTCTGTTCTCTTCCCCAACATGTCCATTGAAGTCTGCACCAATCATCACTCTCTCACCTCTGGGGATTCTCTGCATCACTTCATCTAACTCACCCCAGTATTTCTCCTTCACTTCCAAATTACATCCTACCTGTGGGGCCTAACCACTAACAACATTGAACATTACACCTTCAATTTCCAGCTTCAGTCTCATCACCCTATCTGATACTCTCTTCACCTCTTGAACATTCCTAATAAACATTCCTAACTCCTCTTTCAGAGTAACTCCAACTGCATTTCTTTTCCTATCTATGCCATGGTAAAACCATTTGAACCCTGATCCTAAGCTTCTAGGCTTGCTACCTTTCCACCTTGTCTCCTGGACACACAGTATGTCCAACTTCCTTCTCTGCATCATGTCAACCAACTCTCTTGCCTTCCCTTTCATAGTCCCAACATTCAAAGTCCCTACTATCACTCTTAAACTCATGCTTCTCCTTTCCTCTCTCTGCTTTAGAACACGCCTTCCTCCTCTCCTTTTTCGACCAACAGTAGCCCAATTTCCACCAGCACCCTGTAGGTCAACAGCACTGGTGGCGGTCATTGTTACTTGAACCACTTGTTCAATTTAAGTAAATTAAACCTTATTTACAGTTGAAACCAGTTATTTACATAGACTTTCAGGGGGAAAAAACACAACCTTTTTTTTCCTTTACTGTCAAACATTAAATCAGAGTGTTTTACTCTGATTTAATGTTTGACAGTAAAGGGAAAAATGTTTTTTGGTGTGTGTTTTTCTTCTGAAGTGTATGTAAATATCTGGTTTTAACTGTATATAACTTTATTCTCAATTTTTATAAAGTAGTAGTTACAAAGCAACTTTACATAGATTAAAGATGACGGAAATACAGAAAAATCAGGGAAAAATGAATAATATAGCTTGGCTGTAAAATGAGGTAGTGGAATATCTTTGTTGTAACTAGACCATAATAAAAGCAGTTTTAATGTAATACAAATAAAACATGCTAATAGCTAGTTTTGTATGATATGAGTACAATGCTGGTTGAATGTTTGTAAACCTTCCAGACATGGTTGTCCCCTTGCAGCACTGTGCCAGATTAGAGAGGTTGAATGGACATCTAGCATGTACCACCCATTTTAGTTCTAGCAACATTCTGATTGTATTGAGGCCCGGACTTTGAATAGGCTAATCCATATTATGAACCTTCTTTCTTTAAAGCCATTCCTTGGTGGTTTTGCTTGAATGCTTTGAGGCAAAACTCATTTTGGGCCCAACTTTGGCCCATTTCTGGCTCAGCAAAAAAGGAGCCCCAGCCCTTTACATTTCAACCACCATGCAGGTTCAAAGAAGGTTCTTTTCTTGAAACTCAGAGTATCAGTAGTCAATATAGTTTGTTTTACTGATTGTATTTTCCTCAGATGTTTGTTATCCATGTAATACATTAATAATGCGCTTAAGAACTGTTGAGTTTTTAAGTTTTCTTTTCAGTGCATTGCTTATGTCTCGCAGGTATTCAGAAGATGCCCACTGAAACACCTGCTGAAGTTTCTCAAGGTATCTGGAATTTTACATTGGCATATAGCCAGCAATGTAAGTACATGAATCTCCCACAAAATTCAAGCTTAATAAAGTAAGTATTCTTATGTACAGATAATGAGTCTGGGACAAAGATTGGGAGCACACGAAAAGGTCGAAGAGTGTGTTGGTCAAATGCTGAGGTTACAGCTGTGATGAAACATTTTAAAGCACATCTAACCAAAGGGAAACTGCCACTTTGACTGAATGCCAGCAGTGTAAGACTACTGAAGAGATTTTGTAAGAAATCGAGGTCTTGAAAAGGAAAGCCCAAAATAAATGATACACGAGCAAGTACGTCATTCCTTTGAGATTCCTTTGTCCACTTATTTTGTTTTTCATTTGCATATGCAGCAGAATGATTAGGTTTCATCTTATGTTTTAACGACTATTTAATAACTATTTAAAATGTGCCTAGATTTAAACAGGATGTTTTACTTAGATTGCTTTGAATGGTTTAGTTCAATGGATTAAGATGCCTATGAAAGTACACGGTTATACATGATGTCTGTTCCTTCAACTGGCAGGCTTGAACTAAAAAAGTTTCAGTATTATCTGTGGGATACCAATTACAATAAAAGTACTTGTGTTTGTAATGGCAATGTACTGTTGTCAATTTCATGTATTGCTTTTGGTCATGTGCCAATAAAACACATTTGTCCCTGTAGTGCTGCAAGATGTTTTGTTGTGTGTTGTATTTGCGAAACAGTACTTTCAAATCACCTCAGTCCTGGCAATGCACAGTATTGTCATGTTTGTGTGTTGTTTACTGTAATGTGCCAGTAAAACACATTTGTCCCTATAATCCAGCAAAGTTACTTTTTCTGTGTGTTGTAAAATTGCATGTCTTCATAAATCAGCAGGACCTAGTAAACCCCAATTTTGTGAGGGGCGGATACTTTTAGGAGGGGGCGGGAGAGGCCTTATGTACCACTAAAATATCATGTCATAATTTGAGTTCTGTTGTGTGTATAGAAACTTCTGAGCCAGCTTCTTCTTCTGCAGATCAAAAGAAAATTTTTGATAGTATTCCCATCTCTGTAATGCATTGGGAAAGGTGTGTTCCCTTAAACCACCACCCTACTGGTTTGGCCACCAAAGACCTTATAAATCACAAAAACCAGTATGTGTGTGTGAGTGTGTGTGTGTGTGTGTGTGTGTGTGTATGTATGGGTCTGTGTCGGATGGGTTTGTGTGCAGTATGTTTAATATTTGTATTGTTTGTGTGTGTAGAATAGTGCTTTAAAATGAATATCATAATAGTTCTTCAATCACCCAAACCCGCTTCATCAATGAGTGCTCCGCATGGACATTCAGGCAACATACATGTCTGTACATGTCTGACAGTCACGGTACTATACTTCTCATTTTCTCCACCAAAAGCGGCGTGCTTAACTTAAACGTCTTGAACTTCATGTTGAAGTGTGTGTGTGTGTGTGTGTGTGTAGTATCTTTGTTTGTATGCATCAATTACGTTTGTTTGTTTTTTCTGTTCCCGGCACAGAAACAAAAAGCACACAGAAAAGGCCATATGACTATGATATGTTACGTGGTGAAGGTTTCATAGAAGGTTGTGGTACGTTTGTGGAAATGGGTGGTTGACTTGTTCCATCTTATCAAGCAGATAGAATCATCTATCTAGCGCTATCTCATCCACCAACAATACCCTTTCCCAGTGTCTCACAAACGGCTGGAATTTTTGGAGGTATTCTCAAAGAGGTAAGGGCAAGAACTACCCTCTTCCCACCCACAAAGAACCAAGGATTGCATGATCAATTTGCTCCCTGCAGCCAGTTTAGCTACCATCTACCCACGTTCCCAGAGCAAGCCCCCAAGACACAGAGCCTCACCTAGAACAGTGGGTCTAGGTGTTCCCCAAGAACCTGCAGCTAAAGGTTGATAGCAAGAATGTACATCGGGCCATTGAAGGTATCGCCGATCACTCCCCAGTTGATGAAGATAAACACCTCCTCAATCTCACTAATGCCACTCCTGTACAGCATTCTGGCGGGTCTATTGCCATCAATATCACAATGGGGACCCCGCATGCATGGTCAGTCGAGGAACACTTATGCATCCAAGGCAGCCACATACTATACGGTCTGCTTGTCTACCGAGGAGCTCTCTGAAGTTGAAGGCCAAGAAGTTGGCTTTTTAAAATTAAAAGAATAAGTATAATTGCAAGCAGCGATGAGCGGGACCAAACAACTGTGCCATCGCCACTTGGTCACACCTTACAATCTCTGTAATTTTTTATCACGCTACGTCCTTTTAAACAAGTATGACATAAGTTTAAGGCATCGTCATGGCTGGACGTGTCTTTCTAGTTATGCATTGTTAGTTGTCACTCAGTGTCAGACGGGTTTCATGGCAACTGTAATATTGCTGGTGCTTGAGCAGGTCATCATTTGTGTAGGATACTAGGAAGTGGATACTAGGTAGTTAACGATGTGGACTTTGTGTGTGTTATGTGTAATGGTTGTGTGTATGTGTAGTATGTGTGAGTCTAGGATATAAGTGTGTAGTATGTGTATGTCTAGTGTTTGTGGCTTTGGTAGTTGAGTAGTATATGTGTGTATTGTGTGTGTGTGTGTGTATGTGTGTATGTGTGTGTGTGGATGCATGTGTATGCATGATTCTCTGTGTTCAGGATGTGGTTGAACTGTCCGGCTCAGCCTATCGCTTCTTTATGTTTCAAACTTTGCTAGGAACCCTCTGGGTCAAAAATTTAAGACACACAGAGACAAACGAAGAGCTGTATGATGTGCTGTGGTGGTGAGCTTTCCATAATAGGCAGCAGAGCAATACTTTTGTGGAAATGCCATACTCGTGGCATGTTGTCGAGCAGACAGAGTCATAAGCTCTAAGCTATCTAAAACATCCACAAACCCACTTCCCCAGTCTTTCACAAACAGGTGGACTTATATGAGATATTCTCTAATAGTTAGGGCCCCCCACAAAGAAACTAGGATTGCATGATCAATCTGATCCCTGCAGCCAATTTGGATACCCATGCTCCCAGAGCAAGCTCCCAAGACCAAGAGCATCACCCAGAACAGTGGGGCCATTGAAGCTACAACAAAGATTTAATTTTGCTTGCATACAGCTATCACTCCTCGCCAGTCGATGTGGATAAACACCTCCTGAAGCTTTCTTAAGCCAGTCTTGTGCAGTACTTCGATGGGTCCATCGACAGCAACATCATTATGGGGACCCCGTATACACGGTGGAACATGGGTCCGAGACAGGCACATACTATTCCCTGGTATGGCTTTATATGTGTATATGCCGTTGCGACTTGTTTCGAAGCTCAAAACCTGTGTGCCTTTTCAGCATGCTAAGACCTCTTAAACAAATATGACATCAGTTTAAGGCATCGTTATTCTTGGATGTCTCTTTCTGGTGCGCCATTGCTAGCTCTCCCAATGTCGGCTGTGTTTTGGTGGTCACTCTAATGGCGCAGGGGCTTGAGATTGTCAATGAATCTGTGGACAGCATAAAATGTGTGTGTGCATGTATAGTATGTGTGCGATTGTAGAGTGTGTGTGTGTGTGTGTGCGTGAGTGTGTGTGTGTGTGTGTGTGTGCCAGCATAATACCGCTGGTTCATGTATTATTAGTTTTACACCTCTGTATTGCAAAATACTAATCATAAGTTTATTATTTTTTTTCTGTATTTATCATATTATGTGAGAAGCAATATCTTAATCAATCATCTATCTAGAGCTATCTCATCCACCAACACTCTAATGGCGCAGCGGCTTGAGATTGTCAATGAATCTGTGGACAGCATAAAGTGTGTGTGGGTGTGTGTGTGAGAGAGAGAGTATTACGTTTTGTGCATGTGTAGTATGTGTGCGAATGTAGAGTGTGTGCGTGCGTGCATGTGTGTGTGTGTGTTTGTGTAATTATTATACTCCTCAAATCATTCCAACCTCGCATCAACCCGCATCATCGATGAGTCGTTCACGTGTACATTCAAGCTAGTGAATTTATTTAGGTTTCGGCAACTACGGGGTTGCTGGCATGGGAATGTCTGCAGTCGGTCGTAGATGGGAGGGGTGTGGGCACTTTAACTCCACAGGTCCTTTGACTGGCAACCTCACAGTCAACTTCACCACAGATGTCTTTTCACGCTCAAAACGTGAAAACGACTAACAAAAAAGTTATTTAACATGTATGCCAAAATGCCTTTAATTCTTATGCTGTTCGTGCAGAGATAAAGCGTTTGCTCTGTTCTTAGCGCTGAACGAGCTCTGGAAAGCGGTTTTCTCCCACAACTAATGCATGGTCATGTAAAACAAAAACAAAAAAAAATATGCAGTTTTTATGCTCAAAATGTGTAAGAGACTAACAAAAAAGTTGTCATTCAATATCCATTCAACAGAAGAAATTATAGTTTCACTTTTATGCTCCTTGTGCTGAGTTAAAGCGTTTGCTGTGTTCTTAGCGCTGTACGAGCTCAGGAAAGCGGTTTTCTCACACAACTAATGCATGGTCATGTATAACACACAAAACAAATTTATAAGCAGTTTTATTGCTCGAAATGTGACAAAGACTAACAAAAAAGTTGTTATTCAACATTTATGCCACAATACATGGAAGTGTTGGAAATTATCATTCCTTTCACTTTTAAGCTCCTTGTGCTGAGATAATGCGTTTGCTGTGTTCTTAGCGCTGTACGAGCTCAGGAAAGCGGTTTTTTTTTTCACACAACTAATGAATGTTCGGGCATGTAAAACATACACAACGAGTTCATATGCAATTTTCATGCTCTAAATGTTTAAAGAATAACAAAAGAAATTGTAATTCAACATGTATGCCAGAATTCTTGAATGTTTTGGAAATTTTTTCTTTCGCTTTTCTAATACATAGAAATTTCATTTTTCACTTCATGTGAAAGGTGATTTACACCCTTATGTTTTTACATACAGTTAATAAGGAAGCAATGTTAAAATGAATGACATAATGTTGCTAAATTAATACATAGCGTAATAGATCACATTCGAACATCAATTAAATTTCAAGTTTTATTTGTCAAATACACAAATAAATCATACAAAACATGATATTCAGAGAAATGCTTTGACAACGCTGCATGACCCAAGCATAAAATCAGAAAAGAGTATTCAAACAAAGAATATGACTATAATAATAAATTAATAGACTATGAATAAGAAAACGTGCAATTAATTATGAAATAAGAAAATAAAAATTATATACATTTAGAAAGCAGCTTTTTGTTTATAGTTTATAGAATGAGGATATCTTCTGTAAGCAATGGGTAGGGACAGACGAGAGGCAGCGCATACATAGGATAATGGTGGTAGATCGAGGTACGCTTCCGCCACTGCAGGTCAGAGGTAATGTTTCGGTAGTGGAGAGACATACATCATGAACACATGAGGCTTTAGCATGTTGTTTGCTTTAAGTGTTCAAAAGCCAGCCTGCTTGAGCTACGTTCAAGTAGGCGTTTATTTTCATTTGAACCATATATAGTTTAGTACACAGTGAAACGAAACAACGTTTCTCTAGGACCAAGGTCCTACATACAGCATTACCATCATGAATGAACAAACTAAATAAATATGCAACCTAATTAGCTGCTTAGCTGTGACAAGACAGATTGACATTTTTAAGTTAACAGAAAATTATGTTCTATCCCCCCAAAAAAGCGACAACATGAAGTGCTCGTTCAAATGTGCAACCAAGAGTAACAAAGTCACCTTTTCATTACTTTGTGCTAATGACATAATGAGTTGAGGTAGTGGGAGGAGAAACAAAATCCAGGACACATTCCTTTGAAGTAGCAGCAAAGATCAAATTGTTTTTGTTTTATTTTCATTTTAACCATATAACCATATTAAGTACACAGTGAAACAAAATAAAGTACCTTCAGGACCATGGTCCCACATAAAACATATATTAAAATTTTAAATATACTTTTAAAATTAAAAGGAGAAACAGTAACCAGGACACATTCCTTTGAAGTAGCAGCAAAGATCAAATACTTTTGTGCATATAAAAAGTAATGGATATTGTGCAAAAGAGTAATTGCAGGTTGGTGTGAACCATTTAGCGATGGTCGTCGATCAGTGTGTATAATCAGTTTGTTCAGTTGTCCTGCCTGTCGACGTGAGGGTAGAAGCTGTTCAGTGCATCTGAAATGGAGCCGTCACTGTAACAGGCGGGTGACGATGAGTTCTTTTGGTGATGTCCTTTTGTTGGTGATTGCTGGTGAAGCCGTGCTACATCGCTGAAATGGTTGATAATTCTCTGGTCATTTGAGCGCTTTGCCTCTCTATGGACCAGGAACGTTTGGCCCTTGCTGCTCTGATGGCTTGGGTCTTCACAAGTCCACGCACCTCCGCAGTAAATCTATTAAAATTTCTTTTTGGTTGTGTGATGATGTTCTTGGAGAAGGTGACAACAGCACTTGTTGATGATGTTTACTCCTCCAAGTCAGTGAAGTAAGTTGCAGCCTTCCTAAACAGTGTTCTCAAACAACAGTGCAGGCTTCTATTGGCCAGTTTTTCACCTGCTTCAGCACCAGGTGTCCCTTAATCATCAACTGTAAACAATAGTCAGTTGATCAAGAACATGAAGATAACTAGGCCTTTCACATCTAGGCAGACAAGACTGGTGTCACAGATTTACCATGCTAAGCTACAGTAGGTAATTCCTGGAACTCCGAATCTGGCTGGGTCAGCTTATCGCTGCTGTTTGCTGCGACCTTTTTTTTTTTTTATCAAAGTCTTTTTTATTGGAAATATAAACAAGTTACATATACATACATCCATTGTACACTATTTTTTCTTTCTACCCATACCCCTCCCCCCACCCCACAATAAAAACAACAACAATCAAACAACAACAACAACAAAAATCTAAACTAAAGAGAGAAAAAAAGAAGAGAAAAAAGAACAAAACAAACAAACAAAAAAAAAACAAACAAACAGCCAGTCAGCAGAAAGAAAAAAGGAAGAAAAAGAAATAAAATTAAATAAATTACGCATCAAACAGAAAATGTAATGAAGGAAGTATTAGGAACAGAGATTAAAAAAGAAATCTTTTATTATAGATCCAGTTGCTCTGCATCTACATGTTCAAAATGGCTTATAAATGGTTGCCAGACATCATAAAATTCCTGAGTCGATCCCCTTATAGAATAGCGAATCTTTTCTAGGTGAAGAAAGTACAAGACCTTCTTAATCCAATGAGCGCCCACTGGTGGTGACGACTCCTTCCACTTAGCCAGGACCAGTCTCCTAGCGAGAAGGGAGCTAAAGGCGATCATATTGGCCTTGGCGTCATTCAGACGAGCACCACTTGGGTCAACACCATAAATGGGGATGGTTCTAATGGTATCTGGCATATTTTTGACAAGGTATCAAAAATAAAACTCCAAAAATTGTTTAGCTTTGGGCAGGTCCAGAACATATGCAGCAGTGTAGCAGGTTCCTGCTTACATCGGTCACATGTGGGATCAAAATCTTTGCCAGTTTAACCTTGGACCAGTGAAGCCAGTGAACAATTTTAAACTGAATAACTCTGTGTTTGAGGCAGACTGATGATGAGTAAATTCTATGTATTATCTTTTGCCACAGTTTATCTGAGATTTGTTCTTGTAAATCATTTTTCCATTTGTCTTTAAGTAGATCTAATGTGGCTGAGTTACTTGTGTTTAATAACTTGTATACAGCACTAATCTGTTTGGCATCTGGCTTACAGCTAAAAACAGAATCTAAAAGGGATGGAGAAGGAGACAAAGGGAAAGACTCAGAATTAAAGGAAATGAAATTCCTCAGCTGTAGATATCTAAAAAAAAATGTGTCCTGGGAATGTTAAACTTTTGTATAAGTTGTTCAAATGAGCCAAAGATATTATCAATGTAAAGATCGTATAATGACACAACACCACACTCAGACCAAACCCCAAAAGCATTATCTGTATGAGAAGGAGCAAACATGCAGTGCCCATTCAGTGGTGCTATCAAAGATAGATCTGTAAGCTTAAAATGACGCCGAAACTGATTCCAAATTTTAACCAGTGGGTTTGAGGTAAAAGATGATGTGGGTTGTTTTTGTGGCAATTTAGCACATAATAATGATGAGAGAGATATTGATCCCATGGATGCTTCCTCTATAGCTACCCAGACGGGAGGGTTGACGGCACACTGCGCCCAGAATAACATGGCCCTCACATTAGCAGCCCAATAATAATAAAGAAAGTTTGGAAGTGCCATTCCTCCTAATTCACGGGGCCTCTGTAGGATACTTTGTTTAATACGTGGTTGTTTTTTATTCCAAATAAAAGTAGAAATCTGACTACTTAAGTTATTGAAAAAAGATTTTGTTAAAAAGATTGGAAGACACTGAAATAGGTAAAGGATTTTGGAAACAGATTCATTTTAACTGTGTTTATTCTTCCGCCCAAAGAGAGAGGTAGCAGGTCCCATCTTTCGAGATCTAATTTTGTTTTGGAAAGTTGAAGCTGATAATTCGCCTTATACAGATCTGCATGGTTATGTGTTATCCAAATCCCTAGATATTTGATTTTTCTGGGACTAATCTTAAAGGGGATCGAATCAGGAAACTGTGCTATATCGTTTTTAATTGGCATCATTTCACTTTTTTGTAGATTAACCTTATAGCCAGATATTTCACCAAAGTCTTTCAGTAAATCCACAAGTTTTGGTAGGCTGTGATGAGGCTCAAAGAAAGGGGATAAGTTGCTATTTGTCCAAACGGCAGCCAGTGGGGATGAGTATAGCACTTTTATCCATGATATAAATTTAGGGCCGAAACCAAATTTACCAAGAGTATAAAAAAGAAAATCCCAATTCACTCGATCAAATGCTTTTTCTGCGTCGAGGGAAATAATTGTTTCCAAATTGTCAGATAGAGATAGATAACATTCAACAGCCGCCTAATATTAAAAAAAGAGTATCTGTTCTTTATAAAGCCTGTTTGATCAGGTGAAATAACACAATTAATTACTTTCTCCAGACGGCGGGCCAAAACTTTTGCTAAGATTTTCGTATCTGTATTCAACAATGAAATTGGACGATATGAACTGCAGTCAAGAGGGTTCTTTTCTTTCTTTAAAATTAAGGAGATAACTGCTTGCCGCATAGTTGAAGGTAATGATCCAGAGGAAAAGCTTTCTCGGAAAACTGACGCCAACAGAGGAGAGAGCTGATTGGAAAAGGTTTTTAAAAATTCTGAAGGATATCCGTCTGGTCCAGGTGATTTACCAGATTGCATACTTCGTATTGCTATAGCAATGGATTGACAGAGTCAGTGGAGAGTGGTCTGATATCACTATAGCTTTATAATCCGAATCTGTTACAAGAGGACAAAGTCTTTTATCTACAAGAAAATAATCTATGCGTGAAAAAGTATTATGTACTGGAGAATAAAATGAGTACTTTCTTGTAGTAGGATTACGGAAACGCCAAACATCTGTCAATCCATAGGCCTCCAGGAAACTCTGTAAAACTTTTGCTGATTTGGATTTGGGCGTTTTGTTAGGCAAACTGCGATCTAAAACAGTGGAAAGAACGCAATTTATATCACCTCCTATGATAAGGTCGTCATATTTGGAATCCGAGACAGAAAGTTAGCAAAAAAACCTTCATCATCCCAATTGGGTGCATAAACATTAGCCAGAATAAGTGGGAGCTCGTATACTTGCCCAACTACGATAATATAACGGCCAGCAGTATCTGCATCTACAGTAGTTGCTACAAATGGTAAGTTTTTATTAATCAGAATAGCAGCCCCCCTCGCCTTTGAGCGGAAGTTGGAGTGATATACTTGTCCGATCCACCCCTCCCTTAATTTAGATTGGTCACATGTTTGTAAATGGGTCTCTTGAAGAAAAGCAATATCAGCTTTGAGATGTTGCAAATGAATAAGGACTTTTTTCCTCTTTACAGGATGGTTAAGAGATTTAACGTTCCAACTGACAAAATGGATCAAACATCCATTAGCCTGTCTAGAAGAAACACCTATTTTTGTCATTTAGCAATAGTGAAGCTGTAGATTTACAAAGAATAAAATAGAGCCATGAAAAAAAGAGCACAATTAAAAAGGAGAAAAGAGAGAGAGAAAAAGAGGTTTTAAAAAAGTACTGCTGACTGGCCTGAACCCTAACCCAATCACCCATTAAAACCGGGTGATTAACCCAACCCACACGAACATATCCACACACTGTGCTTATCCGGGTCCTATTGAGCCAAAATCAGGCTCTCACTGAAGCAACTTATAAGCTTGGAACAATAAAATATATAAACAGGTCTAAACATTAACTAGTCAACATCATCCTTATTATGGTTATGAAGTGTTAATTACAAATAGTTTTGTACTGAAACTAAAACGGGAACTTCAACACAACTACACTAACTTGTAATAAACCACGACGGCTTTCCCCGGTCAGTACTGTGTTTACCGTCCAGGTGCCCACAATACGAAATGTGAACATCCTTCAGTAATTAAGGTCTGGCTTCTGCGGGAGTAATAACACTATGCTTCACATAGTGCATGGCTTTATCCGGATCTGTGAACATCTTGTCCTCGCCCTTATAGGTGATACGGAGTCGCGCAGAATACAAAATGCCGAAGCGCACACCGTCCTGTCCTCGTAAGAGTTTTCTAACTTCAGTAAATGCCGCACGAGCCTTGGCCACGCTCGGAGTGTAATCTGGAAATATGGCTATTTGCTCCCCATTAAAGCGAAGTGGACCTCGGGACCGGGCTCGGCGCAGCACCGCCACACAGTCCTGATGATAGTGTAGCTTGGCGACAATGGTGCGCGGTTTCCCTCCTTGCGTCTTGGGTCCGGAACTTCTGTACGAATGGTCAATAAGGAGGTCCTTGTCCATCTGCAGAACTTCGGTCAGTAGTTTAGAGACCGACGTGGTGGAGCTTGACCCTGGTTCCTCCGGAACACCCAGGATTCGAACGTTACATCGCCGCATTTTCCCTTCCATGTCGTCATACCTCGCTTTCAGTTCGGTCATTTCTGCCTGCAGACTCGTTATTGTAGTTTGCATTGAAACCACTTCATCCGACCATGTAGACAGTCCGCCCTCCATGTCCTTCACAGCAGCCTTAATCTGGTCCATTTCTGCGCAACTGGTGATTTCGGCCTTGAGCGTCTGTAACTCACCCTTAATGGAGTTCAGTTCTTCGGTCAGTGCACTCCTCAATTCTTATTTAATAACTGTTAAAATGTCACTCTTGAGGGATAAGAGAATTTGGGATTTGAGGTCTTCGACGTCCATTTTTTCTGATTTTGAGGGAGATGAAGTAGCGGCTCGGCTCACTAACGGGGCTGAGGGCCGAGGATGTGCTGGGCCTAGTGCTGGATGAGCCACTGTATTTGTATTTTCTCAAGCTCGCAGCCATATCTGACACCAAAACAACTACTAAACTTGTCACCAAGTTATGGTTGCGTATTACCGACCAGTTAGTGAAATAAACTAGAAATTAAAAAAAAAGGATTTTAACATAAAGTGTTATTATTCAGCGAGAGCCCGACAAAACACGTCCTACTCCATGATCGGCTCTATAGCGCCCCCCCCCCCCCCCCCCCCCCTTTGCTGGGACCTTTGCGAAGAGCCACAAAGAATTAAAAGCGCCCAGGAATGAAAAGCACACATAAAAGGCTGAAGGGCAGTATGATGTGCTAGGTCATGAGCGTTCCATACAAGCGCACAGTACGTTGTTTGAAAGAATGTGTTTCTCATGACATTTTATCAAGCAGTTGGGGTCATAGGGTCTGAGAGATCTGAACCACCCACAACCAAGTTTCCCAGTGTTTCACAAACAGGTGGATTTATTCTCAGGAATTCCCAAAGAGGTAGGGCCAAAAACTTCCAGCCTCAGTCCCACAAAGAACCTAGGATGATCAATTTGCTCCCTGTATGCCCCAATTTGTCCACCATCTACTAATGTTATGAGAGCAAGAGCCTAAGGCCCAGAGCCTCGCACAGCACAATTGGTCTGAAAGTTCTCCAAAGACCTTCCTATTCAAGGTGGACTCCAAAAAGTATATCGGCCCATATAAGACACAACTAGCATTCATTTTGGTTGCTTACCATCGGTCATTCTCTGGTCAATGAAGATAAACCCCACCTCAAGCTTGCTCAAGCCAGTCATGTGCAGCACTCTTAAGGGTACAGTGAACACTCGTGGGTCTCAGGCTCACACATACTATACAATGATCTGGAAGTCCAACAAGTAGCTCTCTCAGAAAATGAAAGCCTAGAAGTTGGCTCTGCAGCCTTTAAAAATAAAAAGAAGAAATATATTGAAAAGCAATGATGAGCGGGCCTAAGCACCTGTGCCATAGGCACACGGGCGCACAACACAACCTGTGTGACTTTTGAGCACGCTGAGACCCCTAAAACCCCATGGACAATGAAGTCACTAAATATGGCATAAGTTTAAGACATCGTCGAGGTTGGACGTCTCTTTCTATGCGTCACTGCTAGTGATAGCTTGGTAACGACTGTAATGTCGTAGGTGCCTGGGCCGGTCATTATTTGTGTAGGAGGCATAGGGTGTGGAGAGGATGTGTACTGTGTGTAAGGCATGTGTGTAGGATGTGTACTGTATGTGCAGGATAAGAAGATGATGTGTGTCTGTGTTTGTGTGTAGTGTGTGTGCGCGTGTGTGTAAGTATATGTGTATGTGTGTGTCATGTGTGTCTGTGTCGTCTGTTTGTGAAGTGTGTGTGTTTGTGTGGGTGTGTTTATGTGTATGTGTGTAGTGTGTATACAGTGTAATTTGTGGAGTTCATGTCTGTAGAGTGTGTCTGTGTGTATTTGTGTTTTTTTTTATATTTATTTATTCATTTGTCCTGTGGGAGTGTTAGTGTTTGTGTATGATCTGTTGTGAGTATTTAGGACGTATAGTGTGTGTGTGTGTGTGTGTGTGTGTGTGTGTGTGTGTGTGTGTGTGACCAAGTTGTGTAATGTTTTGTAGTATGTGTTTGTCTAGTGTGAATAGAATGTAGTGTCTGGAGTGTGTGTGTGTGCGAGTGTGTGTGTGTGTGTGCGTGTGTGTGTGTGTGTGTGTGTGACCAAGTTGTGTAATGTTTTGTAGTATGTGTTTGTCTAGTGTGAATAGAATGTAGTGTCTGGAGTGTGTGTGTGTGCGAGTGTGTGTGTGTGTGCGTGTGCGTGTGCGTGTGCGTGTGTGTGTGTGCGTGTGTGTGTGTGTGTGCGTGTGTGTGTGTGTGTGTGTGTGTGTGTGTGTGTGTGTGTGTGTGTGTGTGTATATTCCTAGAACTTCCCGGCACAGCTTATGGCTGCTGTCTTTTTGCACAGAAACAAAAAGCACACAGCAAAGGCCAAATGAGTGTATGATATGCTACGTGGTGAAGGTTTCATAGAAGGTTGTGGTACGTTTGTGGAAATGGGTGGTTGACTTGTTCCATCTTATCAAGCAGATAGAATCATCTATCTAGCGCTATCTCATCCACCAACAATACCCTTTCCCAGTGTCTCACAAACAGCTGGAATTTTTGGAGGTATTCTCAAAGAGGTAAGGGCAAGAACTACCCTCTTCCCACCCACAAAGAACCAAGGATTGCATGATCAATTTGCTCCCTGCAGCCAGTTTGGCTACCATCTACCCACGTTCCCAGAGCAAGCCCCCAAGACACAGAGCCTCACCTAGAACAGTGGGTCTAGGTGTTCCCCAAGAACCTGCAGATAAAGGTTGATAGCAAGAATGTACATCGGGCCATTGAAGGTATCGCCGATCACTCCCCAGTTGATGAAGATAAACACCTCCTCAATCTCACTAATGCCACTCCTGTACAGCATTCTGGCGGGTCTATCGCCATCAATATCACAATGGGGACCCCGCATGCATGGTCAGTCGAGGAACACTTATGCATCCAAGGCAGCCACATACTATACGGTCTGCTTGTCTACCGAGGAGCTCTCTGAAGTTGAAGGCCAAGAAGTTGGCTTTTTAAAATTAAAAGAATAAGTATAATTGCAAGCAGCGATGAGCGGGACCAAACAACTGTGCCATCGCCACTTGGTCACACCTTACAATCTCTGTAATTTTTTATCACGCTACGTCCTTTTAAACAAGTATGACATAAGTTTAAGGCATCGTCATGGCTGGACGTGTCTTTCTAGTTATGCATTGTTAGTTGTCACTCAGTGTCAGACGGGTTTCATGGCAACTGTAATATTGCTGGTGCTTGAGCAGGTCATCATTTGTGTAGGATACTAGGAAGTGGATACTAGGTAGATAACGATGTGGACTTTGTGTGTGTTATGTGTAATGGTTGTGTGTATGTGTAGTATGTGTGAGTCTAGGATATAAGTGTGTAGTATGTGTATGTCTAGTGTTTGTGGCTTTGGTAGTTGAGTAGTATATGTGTGTATTGTGTGTGTGTGTGTGTGTGTGTGTGTGGGTGTGTGTGTGCATGTGTGTGTGTGTGTGTGTGTGTGTGTGTGTGTGTGTGTGTGTGTGTGTGTGTGTGTGTGTGTGTGGATGCATGTGTATGCATGATTCTCTGTGTTCAGGATGTGGTTGAACTGTCCGGCTCAGCCTATCGCTTCTTTATGTTTCAAACTTTGCTAGGAACCCTCTGGGTCAAAAATTTAAGACACACAGAGACAAACGAAGAGCTGTATGATGTGCTGTGGTGGTGAGCTTTCCATAATAGGCAGCAGAGCAATACTTTTGTGGAAATGCCATACTCGTGGCATGTTGTCGAGCAGACAGAGTCATAAGCTCTAAGCTATCTAAAACATCCACAAACCCACTTCCCCAGTCTTTCACAAACAGGTGGACTTATATGAGATATTCTCTAATAGTTAGGGCCCCCCACAAAGAAACTAGGATTGCATGATCAATCTGATCCCTGCAGCCAATTTGGATACCCATGCTCCCAGAGCAAGCTCCCAAGACCAAGAGCATCACCCAGAACAGTGGGGCCATTGAAGCTACAACAAAGATTTAATTTTGCTTGCATACAGCTATCACTCCTCGCCAGTCGATGTGGATAAACACCTCCTGAAGCTTTCTTAAGCCAGTCTTGTGCAGTACTTCGATGGGTCCATCGACAGCAACATCATTATGGGGACCCCGTATACACGGTGGAACATGGGTCCGAGACAGGCACATACTATTCCCTGGTATGGCTTTATATGTGTATATGCCGTTGCGACTTGTTTCGAAGCTCAAAACCTGTGTGCCTTTTCAGCATGCTAAGACCTCTTAAACAAATATGACATCAGTTTAAGATGTGTGTGTGTGTGTGTGTGTGTGTGTGTGTGTGTGTGTGTGTGTGTGTGTGTGTGTGTGTGTGAGTGTGTATGTATGGGTCTGTGTCGGATGGGTTTGTGTGCAGTATGTTTAATTTATGTTTAATATTTGTATTGTTTGTGTGTGTAGAATAGTGCTTTAAAATGAATAATTATCATAATAGTTCTTCAATCACCCAAACCCGCTTCATCAATGAGTGCTCCGCATGGACATTCAGGCAACATACATGTCTGTACATGTCTGACAGTCACGGTACTATACTTCTCATTTTCTCCACCAAAAGCGGTGTGCTTAACTTAAACGTCTTGAACTTCATGTTGAAGTATGTGTGTGTGTGTGTGTGTGTGTGTGTTTGTGTGTGTGTAGTATCTTTGTTTGTATGCATCAATTACGTTTGTTTGTTTTTTCTGTTCCCGGCACAGAAACAAAAAGCACACAGAAAAGGCCATATGACTATGATATGTTACGTGGTGAAGGTTTCATAGAAGGTTGTGGTACGTTTGTGGAAATGGGTGGTTTCCCTGTTCCATCTAATCAATCATCTATCTAGAGCTATCTCATCCACCAACACTCTAATGGCGCAGCGGCTTGAGATTGTCAATGAATCTGTGGACAGCATAAAGTGTGTGTGGGTGTGGGTGTGAGAGAGAGAGTATTACGTTTTGTGCATGTGTAGTATGTGTGCGAATGTAGAGTGTGTGCGTGCGTGCATGTGCATGTGTGTGTGTGTGTTTGTGTAATTATTATACTCCTCAAATCATTCCAACCTCGCATCAACCCGCATCATCGATGAGTCGTTCACGTGTACATTCAAGCTAGTGAATTTATTTAGGTTTCGGCAACTACGGGGTTGCTGGCATGGGAATGTCTGCAGTCGGTCGTAGATGGGAGGGGTGTGGGCACTTTAACTCCACAGGTCCTTTGACTGGCAACCTCACAGTCAACTTCACCACAGATGTCTTTTCACGCTCAAAACGTGAAAACGACTAACAAAAAAGTTATTTAACATGTATGCCAAAATGCCTTTAATTCTTATGCTGTTCGTGCAGAGATTAAAGCGTTTGCTGTGTTCTTAGCGCTGTACGAGCTCAGGAAAGCGGTTTTCTCACACAACTAATGCATGGTCATGTAAAACACATTTATATCCAGTCTTAATTCTCAAAATGTGAAAAAGACTAACAAAAAAAGTTGTTACTCAACATGTATGCCAGAATGCATGAAAGTGTTGGAAATTATGTGCCTTTTCAGTTTTATGCTCCTCGTGCTGAGATAAAGCGTTTGCTGTGTTCTTAGCGCTGTACGAGCTCAGGAAAGCGGTTTTCTCACACAACTAATGCATGGTCATGTATAACGCACAGAAGCATTCATAGGCAGTTTTATGCTCAAAATGTGAAAAAGACTAACAAAAAAAGTTGTTACTCAACATGTATGCCAGAATGCATGAAAGTGTTGGAAATTATCATTCCTTTCAGTTTTATGCTTGACCTGCTGAGATAAAGCGTTTGCTGTGTTCTTAGCGCTGTACGAGCTCAGGAAAGCGGTTTTCTCACACAACTAAGGCATGGTCATGTAAAACACATTTATATGTAGTTTTTATGCTCAAAAAGTGAAAAAGACGTTAAGTGTTGAAAATAATCATTCCTTTCATTTTTTATGGTGCTCGTGCTTAGATAAAGCGTTTGCTGTGTTCTTAGAGCCCTACGCCGTCCGGAAAGCAGTTAACTCACACAACTAATGCACGGTCATGTAAAACACTTTAAAATGCGGTTTTAATACTCAAAATGTGAAAAAGACTAACAAAAAAGTTTTATTTAACATCTATTCGAGAATACATGAAAGTGTTGGAAATTATCATTCCTTTTACTTTTATGCTTGCCGTGGTGACATAAAGCGTTTGCTGTGTTCTTAGCGCTGTACGAGCTCAGGAAAGCGGTTTTCTCACACAACTAATGCATGGTCATGTATAACGCACAGAAGGCATTCATAGGCAGTTTTATGCTCAAAATGTGAAAAAGACTAACAAAAAAGTTGTCATTCAACATTTATGCCAGGATGCATGAAAGTGTTGGAAATTATCATTCCTTTCACTTTTAAGCTCCTCGTGCTGAGATAATGCGTTTGCTGTGTTCTTAGCGCTGTACGAGCTGAGGAAAGCTTGTTTTTTTTTCACACAACTAATGAATGTTCGGGCATGTAAAACATACACAACGAGTTCATATGCAATTTTCATGCTCTAAATGTTTAAAGAATAACAAAAGAAATTGTAATTCAACATGTATGCCAGAATTCTTGAATGTTTTGGAAATTTTTTCTTTCGCTTTTCTAATACATAGAAATTTCATTTTTCACTTCATGTGAAAGGTGATTTACACCCTTATGTTTTTACATACAGTTAATAAGGAAGCAATGTTAAAATGAATGACATAATGTTGCTAAATTAATACATAGCGTAATAGATCACATTCGAACGTCAATTAAATTTCAAGTTTTATTTGTCAAATACACAAATAAATCATACAAAACATGATATTCAGAGAAATGCTTTGACAACGCTGCATGACCCAAGCATAAAATCAGAAAAGAGTATTCAAACAAAGAATATGACTATAATAATAAATTAATAGACTATGAATAAGAAAACGTGCAATTAATTATGAAATAAGAAAATAAAAATTATATAAATTTAGAAAACAGCTTTTTGTTTATAGTTTATAGAATGAGGATATCTTCTGTAAGCAATGGGTAGGGACAGACGAGAGGCAGCGCATACATAGGATAATGGTGGTAGATCGAGGTACGCTTCCGCCACTGCAGGTCAGAGGTAATGTTTCGGTAGTGGAGAGACATACATCATGAACACATGAGGCTTTAGCATGTTGTTTGCTTTAAGTGTTCAAAAGCCAGCCTGCTTGAGCTACGTTCAAGTAGGCGTTTATTTTCATTTGAACCATATATAGTTTAGTACACAGTGAAACGAAACAACGTTTCTCTAGGACCAAGGTGCTACATACAGCATTACCATCATGAATGAACAAACACTAAATAAATATGCAACCTAATTAGCTGCTTAGCTGTGACAAGACAGATTGACATTTTTAAGTTAACAGAAAATTATGTTCTATCCCCTCAAAAAAGCGACAACATGAAGTGCTCGTTCAAATGTGCAACCAAGAGTAACAAAGTCACCTTTTCATTACTTTGTGCTAATGACATAATGAGTTGAGGTAGTGGGAGGAGAAACAAAATCCAGGACACATTCCTTTGAAGTAGCAGCAAAGATCAAATTGTTTTTGTTTTATTTTCATTTTAACCATATAACCATATTAAGTACACAGTGAAACAAAATAAAGTACCTTCAGGACCATGGTCCCACATAAAACATAAATTAAAATTATGAAAGAAAAAAAAAACTGACTAGCTACCTAGTTATCTGCCTAGCGGTGACAAGACAGATTGACATTTTTAAGTTTGACAAAAAAAAAAAAAAAAAAAAAGAGACAACATAAAGGTTTCGTTCAAATATGCAAACAACGCGACAACATGACACAATTCATTACTGTGTGCTGATGACATGAGTTGAGGTAGTGGGAGGAGAAACAGTAACCAGGACACATTCCTTTGAAGTAGCAGCAAAGATCAAATACTTTTGTGCATATAAAAAGTAATGGATATTGTGCAAAAATTGCAGGTTGGTGTGAACCATTTAGCGATGGTCGTCGATCAGTGTGTATAATCAGTTTGTTCAGTTGTCCTGCTGTAACACGGCCACACATGCGACGGGCGGTTGCTAGGCAACCCCGTAGCACTGGCAATCAAGGTTGACGAACTACACCTGGCCGGAAGGATATTTAAGCTCCCAGAAACCAGCGCACGCTGTGCGAACATTAGATAGCACCAGGTACGAGAGTGTGGCTCTGGTATAGGGAGTGAAAAGAGAAAAAGAGAAAACAGAAAACAGAAAAGAGAAAAGGGAAAGTGAAAAGAGAAAACAGAAAAGAGAAAAGGGAAAGTGAAAAGAGAAAAAGAGAAAAGGAAAAGTGAAAAGAGAAAAACAGAAAAGTGAGAAGGGAAAGTGAAAAGAGAAACAAGAAAAGTGAGAAGAGAAAAGAGAAAAGTGAGAAGGGAAAGTGAAAAGACAAGAATAAAAACAAAAACAAAATACCTGTTCGTTGTGACAAAAGCACGGTGGCACACGCCGACATAAGCGCGCCTTCCTTCCCTTTGTAACGCTGCGTGGTGTTCACGCGAGCCGATTATTCCCACCGAAATAAACAATCCACGGCCCATACCCCTCCAAGTCCTGCATCGGGGCTTCCATACACGATTTAATACCGAGGGCCGCCATATTGAGGCATCCCCTCATAACAGAATGTTCGCCCCAGAGAAGAAGCCCGCGGATTTGGAGCGGGTACGCGAGATAGTAACCGGTCAGGCGGGGATGATCGGCAAACACGAACAAGCTCTGACCGAATTATTTTCAGAGATAAAGGGAATTTCGCAGCGCTTAGACCAAATCCATGAGCGCCTCGAGACACCGGGCACTTCCGGATCGCCGGCGAACCCGGAAGCACTTCCGGGTTCGGCTCCTGCGGTCGTCACTGTAGCACAAGCACTCCCTCTGGTGGCCGAGACGAGATTACCTACTCCACAGCCTTATGCTGGGGAGTCTGAGAAGTGCAATGCCTTCCTACTCCAGTGCTCTTTAATATTTGAGATGCAACCATCCCAATTTCCCACTGAGAGAGCTAAAGTTGCATTTATGATATCATTATTGACGGGAAGGGCATTGGAGTGGGCCACCGCAGTATGGCAAAACCTCCTAGCAGCACACACTACAGCCAATGATTTTATACAGGCTCTCAAGGCCACTTTCCACCATCCACATCTGACTAGTGGTGTAGTCTCGCCCCTCCTCCGCATTCGGCAGGGAGGACGATCAGTGGCAGATTACACCATCGAATTCCGGACACTAGCTGCTAGTTCAGGCTGGAACGCTGGAGCACAAAGGGACGCATACATTCAAGGCCTTTCAGAGAAGCTCAAAGATGAGCTGGCAGTACGCGAACCACCCGAAGACCTAGAATCCCTGTACAGTATGGCCATCCGAATAGATAACCGCCTCCGTGAGCGTAGGGCGGAACGCGCAGGGAGTTACAGGGTAGAGCTGATCTCTCCCCAACGAGAGTTAGAACGGGAGGTAGATCAGGGCGAGCCCATGCAGCTAGGGGCAGCAGAGATCTCAGGGGCCCGCCAATTTCGTTCGGGATGCTTTCGTTGTGGCAGGTCCGGTCACCATCAGGGGCGCTGTCCGCTGAACAAGCCAAAAGGGGGGGGTCACTCTCGGGAGGGGGGCCGATAGTGACCCAAAAATCAGACCCTCAGCGTTCAGGGCTTTTCCTCCCCATGGACATCACCTGGGAGGGAGCCGCCACTACCCATCTGAAAGCATTTGTTGACTCGGGAGCAGCAGGGAATCTAATAGACGTAGAGCTGGTGCGGAGACTGGCTGTGCCATTTCACCCACTCTCTGCGCCCATTTCAGTGGCGGCCCTGGACGGTCAGTTGTTTGAATCCGGGCCAATTACACATGAGACAGACCCTCTAATACTGCGTATTGGACAACATGCGGAGCGGATTACCTTCCTAATTACCCGAGTGCCTGAGCTTCAGGTGGTACTGGGGTTTCCTTGGTTACAGGAACATAACCCCCGTATTGATTGGTTAACCTGCTCTGTCTCGGTTTGGGGCACCCGCTGCGCACAGAGCTGCTTAAAAGGGATCAGAACCCTAGACGCGCAATCACCTCACCAGGTCGACCTCTCGGCAGTTCCCAAAGATTACTGGGACCTGGCGGAAGTATTTTCCAAGTCAGGGGCCCAAAAGCTTCCTCCCCATCGACCTTTCGACTGCGCGATCAACCTGCTTCCCGGTTCGAATCCACCAAGGGGAAAACTCTACTCCTTGTCCCCTCCCGAGCAATTAGCTATGGAGGAGTACATCCAGGAGGCATTGTCCCTTGGATTCATTCGTCCGTCTACATCCCCCGCAGGGGCCGGGTTCTTCTTTGTAAAGAAGAAGGATGGGGGTCTCCGCCCCTGCATAGATTATCGGGGGGTGAACGCGATGACACTGAAAGACCGCTATCCCCTCCCTCTGATGAATTCTGCCTTTGAGTGCTTGCAAAAGGCAAAATTGTTTACAAAGCTAGATTTACGCAGTGCTTACAATTTGATCCGCATCAGGGCAGGAGACGAGTGGAAGACCGCATTTATTACACCGTCAGGGCACTACGAATACAAGGTAATGCCCTTTGGCCTGACTAATGCGCCAGCCGTCTTTCAGAGGTTCATTAATGAGGTGCTCCGGGAGACACTTAACCTCTACGCCTTCGTCTACTTGGACGACATTTTAATTTTTAGTGCCTCCATGCCAGAGCACGTCACTCACGTGCGCCGGGTGCTGCAACTTCTCCAGCAGAACCATCTATACGTTAAGCTGGAGAAGTCACAGTTCCACACAACCTCCACTTCGTTCTTGGGTTTCGTAGTATCCCAGGGTCATCTCCAAATGGATCCGGCCAAAATAAGAGCTGTGGCCAGTTGGCCCCGTCCCACATCGCTTCGGGCAGTTCAGCGCTTCCTGGGGTTCGCCAATTTCTTTCGGCGGTTCATCCGCAATTTTAGCACCTTGGCGGCCCCACTTAGCGTCCTCACAAAGAGGAACCCAGGACGATTTAAATGGATGGAGGAGGCTCAAGGAGCTTTCCAGGCCATAAAGAAAAAACTCACCACAGCTCCAGTCTTACGGATGCCAGATCCAGAGACCCAGTTTATAGTGGAGGTAGACGCGTCCGATGTGGGGGTGGGCGCGGTTCTCTCCCAGCGTTCCGGGGAGGACCAGAAACTACATCCCTGCGCCTACTTCTCACACCGCCTGACCCCGGCCGAGAGGAATTATGGCATTGGAGACCGGGAACTCCTTGCCATAAAGCTGGCTCTAGAAGAGTGGAGACACTGGCTGGAGGGGGCCAAACAGCAAATATTGATTTGGACCGACCACAAAAACTTAGAATATATCCGGTCGGCCAAACGCTTAAACCCCCGACAAGCCAGATGGTCCCTCTTCTTCTCCCGGTTTGACTACGTGCTCTCGTTCCGTCCGGGCTCAAAAAACCTCAAGCCGGACGCCCTCTCGCGTCAATGGGACCCCCCCGTTAGAGGAGCCCGAAAACGAGAGCATTATTCCAGCGCCCCGCATCCTTGCCCCCGTGCGCTGGGCCATTGAACAGCAAATCAGGCAAGCACAGCGACAGGAACCAGATCCGGGAGGAGGACCCTCCGGAAAATTATATGTTCCTGCCAGTCTCCGCCCCCAAGCTCTCGCATGGGGTCACACGTCCCCGTTTACGGCACACCCAGGCGCCACGAGAACCCTTGAGTTTCTTCGCCGGCGTCTGTGGTGGCCCGGCATGGAGAGAGATGTTCGGGCTTATGTGGCAGCCTGTCCAACCTGCGCGCAGAACAAAGAACCACGTACACGGCCCGCCGGACGACTGCACCCATTACCCATACCGTCACGCCCGTGGTCCCATCTCTCCTTGGACTTTGTTACGGGTCTGCCCTCATCCAAGGGGAACACGGCCATTTTGGTAGTGGTAGATCGCTTCTCTAAAGCCTGCAAGTGTATTCCCTTGCCCAAACTCCCATCAGCCAAGGAGACAGCGCAGTTAGTCCTCCAACAGGTGGCCCGAGTGCATGGCCTCCCAACCGACCTGGTCTCTGACCGGGGTCCGCAGTTTGCTAGCCGGTTTTGGGGGGCGTTCTGTAAACTTATTGGAGCCACGGCCAGCTTGACATCGGGCTTTCACCCTGAGTCGAATGGGCAAACAGAGAGGGTGAACCAAGACTTGGAGCGCACCCTCAGGTGCGTAACCTCTTCCAACCCGTCATCGTGGTCTGACCACCTAATGTGGGTCGAGTATGCCCACAATACACTGTGGCACTCCTCCCTGGGCATGTCACCCTTTGAGTGCCAATTTGGGTACTCCCCCCCTATGTTCCCAGAGGAGGAACCCGAGGTAGGGGTCCCCGCTGCACGAAGTTTAGTACAGCGGTGCCGTCGGACCTGGAGGAGGGCCCGAGCCGCCCTACAAACCGCTAGGCGCAGGGCGACCCTCACGGCGAATCGGAAACGACGGGTAGAACCCTCCTTCCGTACAGGACAACGAGTGTGGCTGTCCACCAAGGACCTCCCACTAAAACTCGAGTCACGAAAGCTGGCCCCCCGATACATCGGGCCATTTAAAATCATGAGAAGGATTAATCCGGTGGCATACCGCTTGGCTCTCCCCCGGTCAATGAGGATCAATCCTACATTCCATGTGTCTCGACTGAAACCAGTGCTCTGCAGCACCTTGGCTCCCAGACCTCCACCACCCCCACCCCCACCCCGTATCATTGATGGGTCTCCAGCGTTCACAGTTCGACGTATCCTGGACACCAGACGAGTCCAGGGCGCCATACAGTACCTAGTGGACTGGGAGGGGTATGGCCCAGAGGAGCGCTCTTGGGTGCCAGCCCGGCACATACTAGACCCCGAACTTGTTAGGGAATTCCGGGCTAGCCATGGGGCTGGCACAGGAACGCCAGGGGGTACTGTAACACGGCCACACATGCGACGGGCGGTTGCTAGGCAACCCCGTAGCACTGGCAATCAAGGTTGACGAACTACACCTGGCCGGAAGGATATTTAAGCTCCCAGAAACCAGCGCACGCTGTGCGAACATTAGATAGCACCAGGTACGAGAGCGTGGCTCTGGTATAGGGAGTGAAAAGAGAAAAAGAGAAAAGAGAAAACAGAAAAGAGAAAAGGGAAAGTGAAAAGAGAAAACAGAAAAGAGAAAAGGGAAAGTGAAAAGAGAAAAACAGAAAAGAGAAAAGGGAAAGTGAAAAGAGAAAAAGAGAAAAGGGAAAGTGAAAAGAGAAAAACAGAAAAGTGAGAAGGGAAAGTGAAAAGAGAAACAAGAAAAGTGAGAAGAGAAAAGAGAAAAGTGAGAAGGGAAAGTGAAAAGACAAGAATAAAAACAAAAACAAAATACCTGTTCGTTGTGACAAAAGCACGGTGGCACACGCCGACATAAGCGCGCCTTCCTTCCCTTTGTAACGCTGCGTGGTGTTCACGCGAGCCGATTATTCCCACCGAAATAAACAATCCACGGCCCATACCCCTCCAAGTCCTGCATCGGGGCTTCCATACACGATTTAATACCGAGGGCCGCCATATTGAGGCATCCCCTCATAACACCTGCATGTCGACGTGAGGGTAGAAGCTGTTCAGTGCATCTGAAATGGAGCCGTCACTGTAACAGGCGGGTGACGATGAGTTCTTTTGGTGATGTCCTTTTGTTGGTGATTCCTGGTGAAGCCGTGCTACATCGCTGAAATGGTTGATAATTCTCTGGTCATTTGAGCGCTTTGCCTCTCTATGGACCAGGAACGTTTGGCCCTTGCTGCTCTGATGGCTTGGGTCTTCACAAGTCCACGCACCTCCGCAGTAAATCTATTAAAATTTCTTTTTGGTTGTGTGATGATGTTCTTGGAGAAGGTGACAACAGCACTTGTTGATGATGTTTACTCCTCCAAGTCAGTGAAGTAAGTTGCAGCCTTCCTAAACAGTGTTCTCAAACAACAGTGCAGGCTTCTATTGGCCAGTTTTTCACCTGCTTCAGCACCAGGTGTCCCTTAATCATCAACTGTAAACAATAGTCAGTTGATCAAGAACATGAAGATAACTAGGCCTTTCACATCTAGGCAGACAAGACTGGTGTCACAGATTTACCATGCTAAGCTACAGTAGGTAATTCCTGGAACTCCGAATCTGGCTGGGTCAGCTTATCGCTGCTGTTTGCTGCGACCTTTTTTTTTTTTTATCAAAGTCTTTTTTATTGGAAATATAAACAAGTTACATATACATACATCCATTGTACACTATTTTTTCTTTCTACCCATACCCCTCCCCCCACCCCACAATAAAAACAACAACAATCAAACAACAACAACAACAAAAATCTAAACTAAAGAGAGAAAAAAAAGAAGAGAAAAAAAGAACAAAACAAACAAACAAAAAAAAAACAAACAAACAGCCAGTCAGCAGAAAGAAAAAAGGAAGAAAAAGAAATAAAATTAAATAAATTACGCATCAAACAGAAAATGTAATGAAGGAAGTATTAGGAACAGAGATTAAAAAAGAAATCTTTTATTATAGATCCAGTTGCTCTGCATCTACATGTTCAAAATGGCTTATAAATGGTTGCCAGACATCATAAAATTCCTGAGTCGATCCCCTTATAGAATAGCGAATCTTTTCTAGGTGAAGAAAGTACAAGACCTTCTTAATCCAATGAGCGCCCACTGGTGGTGACGACTCCTTCCACTTAGCCAGGACCAGTCTCCTAGCGAGAAGGGAGCTAAAGGCGATCATATTGGCCTTGGCGTCATTCAGACGAGCACCACTTGGGTCAACACCATAAATGGGGATGGTTCTAATGGTATCTGGCATATTTTTGACAAGGTATCAAAAATAAAACTCCAAAAATTGTTTAGCTTTGGGCAGGTCCAGAACATATGCAGCAGTGTAGCAGGTTCCTGCTTACATCGGTCACATGTGGGATCAAAATCTTTGCCAGTTTAACCTTGGACCAGTGAAGCCAGTGAACAATTTTAAACTGAATAACTCTGTGTTTGAGGCAGACTGATGATGAGTAAATTCTATGTATTATCTTTTGCCACAGTTTATCTGAGATTTGTTCTTGTAAATCATTTTTCCATTTGTCTTTAAGTAGATCTAATGTGGCTGAGTTACTTGTGTTTAATAACTTGTATACAGCACTAATCTGTTTGGCATCTGGCTTACAGCTAAAAACAGAATCTAAAAGGGATGGAGAAGGAGACAAAGGGAAAGACTCAGAATTAAAGGAAATGAAATTCCTCAGCTGTAGATATCTAAAAAAAATGTGTCCTGGGAATGTTAAACTTTTGTATAAGTTGTTCAAATGAGCCAAAGATATTATCAATGTAAAGATCGTATAATGACACAACACCACACTCAGACCAAACCCCAAAAGCATTATCTGTATGAGAAGGAGCAAACATGCAGTGCCCATTCAGTGGTGCTATCAAAGATAGATCTGTAAGCTTAAAATGACGCCGAAACTGATTCCAAATTTTAACCAGTGGGTTTGAGGTAAAAGATGATGTGGGTTGTTTTTGTGGCAATTTAGCACATAATAATGATGAGAGAGATATTGATCCCATGGATGCTTCCTCTATAGCTACCCAGACGGGAGGGTTGACGGCACACTGCGCCCACAATAACATGGCCCTTACATTAGCAGCCCAATAATAATAAAGAAAGTTTGGAAGTGCCATTCCTCCTAATTCACGGGGCCTCTGTAGGATACTTTGTTTAATACGTGGTTGTTTTTTATTCCAAATAAAAGTAGAAATCTGACTACTTAAGTTATTGAAAAAAGATTTTGTTAAAAAGATTGGAAGACACTGAAATAGGTAAAGGATTTTGGAAACAGATTCATTTTAACTGTGTTTATTCTTCCGCCCAAAAAGAGAGGTAGCAGGTCCCATCTTTCGAGATCTAATTTTGTTTTGGAAAGTTGAAGCTGATAATTCGCCTTATACAGATCTGCATGGTTATGTGTTATCCAAATCCCTAGATATTTGATTTTTCTGGGACTAATCTTAAAGGGGATCGAATCAGGAAACTGTGCTATATCGTTTTTAATTGGCATCATTTCACTTTTTTGTAGATTAACCTTATAGCCAGATATTTCACCAAAGTCTTTCAGTAAATCCACAAGTTTTGGTAGGCTGTGATGAGGCTCAAAGAAAGGGGATAAGTTGCTATTTGTCCAAACGGCAGCCAGTGGGGATGAGTATAGCACTTTTATCCATGATATAAATTTAGGGCCGAAACCAAATTTACCAAGAGTATAAAAAAGAAAATCCCAATTCACTCGATCAAATGCTTTTTCTGCGTCGAGGGAAATAATTGTTTCCAAATTGTCAGATAGAGATAGATAACATTCAACAGCCGCCTAATATTAAAAAAAGAGTATCTGTTCTTTATAAAGCCTGTTTGATCAGGTGAAATAACACAATTAATTACTTTCTCCAGACGGCGGGCCAAAACTTTTGCTAAGATTTTCGTATCTGTATTCAACAATGAAATTGGACGATATGAACTGCAGTCAAGAGGGTTCTTTTCTTTCTTTAAAATTAAGGAGATAACTGCTTGCCGCATAGTTGAAGGTAATGATCCAGAGGAAAAGCTTTCTCGGAAAACTGACGCCAACAGAGGAGAGAGCTGATTGGAAAAGGTTTTTAAAAATTCTGAAGGATATCCGTCTGGTCCAGGTGATTTACCAGATTGCATACTTCGTATTGCTATAGCAATGGATTGACAGAGTCAGTGGAGAGTGGTCTGATATCACTATAGCTTTATAATCCGAATCTGTTACAAGAGGACAAAGTCTTTTATCTACAAGAAAATAATCTATGCGTGAAAAAGTATTATGTACTGGAGAATAAAATGAGTACTTTCTTGTAGTAGGATTACGGAAACGCCAAACATCTGTCAATCCATAGGCCTCCAGGAAACTCTGTAAAACTTTTGCTGATTTGGATTTGGGCGTTTTGTTAGGCAAACTGCGATCTAAAACAGTGGAAAGAACGCAATTTATATCACCTCCTATGATAAGGTCGTCATATTTGGAATCCGAGACAGAAAGTTAGCAAAAAAACCTTCATCATCCCAATTGGGTGCATAAACATTAGCCAGAATAAGTGGGAGCTCGTATACTTGCCCAACTACGATAATATAACGGCCAGCAGTATCTGCATCTACAGTAGTTGCTACAAATGGTAAGTTTTTATTAATCAGAATAGCAGCCCCCCTCGCCTTTGAGCGGAAGTTGGAGTGATATACTTGTCCGATCCACCCCTCCCTTAATTTAGATTGGTCACATGTTTGTAAATGGGTCTCTTGAAGAAAAGCAATATCAGCTTTGAGATGTTGCAAATGAATAAGGACTTTTTTCCTCTTTACAGGATGGTTAAGAGATTTAACGTTCCAACTGACAAAATTGATCAAACATCCATTAGCCTGTCTAGAAGAAACACCTATTTTTGTCATTTAGCAATAGTGAAGCTGTAGATTTACAAAGAATAAAATAGAGCCATGAAAAAAAGAGCACAATTAAAAAGGAGAAAAGAGAGAGAGAAAAAGAGGTTTTAAAAAAGTACTGCTGACTGGCCTGAACCCTAACCCAATCACCCATTAAAACCGGGTGATTAACCCAACCCACACGAACATATCCACACACTGTGCTTATCCGGGTCCTATTGAGCCAAAATCAGGCTCTCACTGAAGCAACTTATAAGCTTGGAACAATAAAATATATAAACAGGTCTAAACATTAACTAGTCAACATCATCCTTATTATGGTTATGAAGTGTTAATTACAAATAGTTTTGTACTGAAACTAAAACGGGAACTTCAACACAACTACACTAACTTGTAATAAACCACGACGGCTTTCCCCGGTCAGTACTGTGTTTACCGTCCAGGTGCCCACAATACGAAATGTGAACATCCTTCAGTAATTAAGGTCTGGCTTCTGCGGGAGTAATAACACTATGCTTCACATAGTGCATGGCTTTATCCGGATCTGTGAACATCTTGTCCTCGCCCTTATAGGTGATACGGAGTCGCGCAGAATACAAAATGCCGAAGCGCACACCGTCCTGTCCTCGTAAGAGTTTTCTAACTTCAGTAAATGCCGCACGAGCCTTGGCCACGCTCGGAGTGTAATCTGGAAATATGGCTATTTGCTCCCCATTAAAGCGAAGTGGACCTCGGGACCGGGCTCGGCGCAGCACCGCCACACAGTCCTGATGATAGTGTAGCTTGGCGACAATGGTGCGCGGTTTCCCTCCTTGCGTCTTGGGTCCGGAACTTCTGTACGAATGGTCAATAAGGAGGTCCTTGTCCATCTGCAGAACTTCGGTCAGTAGTTTAGAGACCGACGTGGTGGAGCTTGACCCTGGTTCCTCCGGAACACCCAGGATTCGAACGTTACATCGCCGCATTTTCCCTTCCATGTCGTCATACCTCGCTTTCAGTTCGGTCATTTCTGCCTGCAGACTCGTTATTGTAGTTTGCATTGAAACCACTTCATCCGACCATGTAGACAGTCCGCCCTCCATGTCCTTCACAGCAGCCTTAATCTGGTCCATTTCTGCGCAACTGGTGATTTCGGCCTTGAGCGTCTGTAACTCACCCTTAATGGAGTTCAGTTCTTCGGTCAGTGCACTCCTCAATTCTTATTTAATAACTGTTAAAATGTCACTCTTGAGGGATAAGAGAATTTGGGATTTGAGGTCTTCGACGTCCATTTTTTCTGATTTTGAGGGAGATGAAGTAGCGGCTCGGCTCACTAACGGGGCTGAGGGCCGAGGATGTGCTGGGCCTAGTGCTGGATGAGCCACTGTATTTGTATTTTCTCAAGCTCGCAGCCATATCTGACACCAAAACAACTACTAAACTTGTCACCAAGTTATGGTTGCGTATTACCGACCAGTTAGTGAAATAAACTAGAAATTAAAAAAAAAGGATTTTAACATAAAGTGTTATTATTCAGCGAGAGCCCGACAAAACACGTCCTACTCCATGATCGGCTCTATAGCGCCCACCCCCCCCCTCCCCCCCCTTTGCTGGGACCTTTGCGAAGAGCCACAAAGAATTAAAAGCGCCCAGGAATGAAAAGCACACATAAAAGGCTGAAGGGCAGTATGATGTGCTAGGTCATGAGCGTTCCATACAAGCGCACAGTACGTTGTTTGAAAGAATGTGTTTCTCATGACATTTTATCAAGCAGTTGGGGTCATAGGGTCTGAGAGATCTGAACCACCCACAACCAAGTTTCCCAGTGTTTCACAAACAGGTGGATTTATTCTCAGGAATTCCCAAAGAGGTAGGGCCAAAAACTTCCAGCCTCAGTCCCACAAAGAACCTAGGATGATCAATTTGCTCCCTGTATGCCCCAATTTGTCCACCATCTACTAATGTTATGAGAGCAAGAGCCTAAGGCCCAGAGCCTCGCACAGCACAATTGGTCTGAAAGTTCTCCAAAGACCTTCCTATTCAAGGTGGACTCCAAAAAGTATATCGGCCCATATAAGACACAACTAGCATTCATTTTGGTTGCTTACCATCGGTCATTCTCTGGTCAATGAAGATAAACCCCACCTCAAGCTTGCTCAAGC
>CM059219.1:27956871-27966871 GCA_030347435.1 Clarias fuscus
GTATGCCAGAATGCATGAAAGTGTTGGAAATTATGTGCCTTTTCAGTTTTATGCTCCTCGTGCTGAGTTAAAGCGTTTGCTGTGTTCTTAGCGCTGTACGAGCTCAGGAAAGCGGTTTTCTCACACAACTAATGCATGGTCATGTATAACGCACAGAAGCATTCATAGGCAGTTTTATGCTCAAAATGTGAAAAAGACTAACAAAAAAAGTTGTTACTCAACATGTATGCCAGAATGCATGAAAGTGTTGGAAATTATCATTCCTTTCAGTTTTATGCTTGACCTGCTGAGATAAAGCGTTTGCTGTGTTCTTAGCGCTGTACGAGCTCAGGAAAGCGGTTTTCTCACACAACTAATGCATGGTCATGTATAACGCACAGAAGCATTCATAGGCAGTTTTATGCTCAAAATGTGAAAAAGACTAACAAAAAAAGTTGTTACTCAACATGTATGCCAGAATGCATGAAAGTGTTGGAAATTATCATTCCTTTCAGTTTTATGCTTGACCTGCTGAGATAAAGCGTTTGCTGTGTTCTTAGCGCTGTACGAGCTCAGGAAAGCGGTTTTCTCACACAACTAATGCATGGTCATGTAAAACACATTTATATCCAGTCTTAATTCTCAAAATGTGAAAAAGACTAACAAAAAAAGTTGTTACTCAACATGTATGCCAGAATGCATGAAAGTGTTGGAAATTATCATTCCTTTCACTTTTATGCTCCTTGTGCTGAGATAAAGCGTTTGCTGTGTTCTTAGCGCTGTACGAGCTCAGGAAAGCGGTTTTCTCACACAACTAATGCATGGTCATGTAAAACACATTTATATCCAGTCTTAATTCTCAAAATGTGAAAAAGACTAACAAAAAAAGTTGTTACTCAACATGTATGCCAGAATGCATGAAAGTGTTGGAAATTATGTGCCTTTCAGTTTTATGCTCCTAGTGCTGAGATAAAGCGTTTGCTGTGTTCTTAGCGCTGTACGAGCTCAGGAAAGCGGTTTTCTCACACAACTAATGCATGGTCATGTATAACGCACAGAAGCATTCATAGGCAGTTTTATGCTCAAAATGTGAAAAAGACTAACAAAAAAAGTTGTTACTCAACATGTATGCCAGAATGCATGAAAGTGTTGGAAATTATCTTGCCTTTTCAGTTTTATGCTCCTAGTGCTGAGTTAAAGCGTTTGCTGTGTTCTTAGCGCTGTACGAGCTCAGGAAAGCGGTTTTCTCACACAACTAATGCATGGTCATGTATAACGCACAGAAGCATTCATAGGCAGTTTTATGCTCAAAATGTGAAAATGACTAAAAAAAAAGTTGTTACTCAACATGTATGCCAGAATGCATGAAAGTGTTGGAAATTATCATGTCCTTTCAGTTTTATGTTTGACCTGCTGAGATAAAGCGTTTGCTGTGTTCTTAGCGCTGTACGAGCTCAGGAAAGCGGTTTTCTCACACAACTAATGCATGGTCATGTAAAACACATTTATATCCAGTCTTAATTCTCAAAATGTGAAAAAGACTAACAAAAAAGTTGTTATTCAACATGTATGCCAGAATGCATGAAAGTGTTGGAAATTATCATTCCTTTCACTTTTATGCTCCTTGTGCTGAGATAAAGCGTTTGCTGTGTTCTTAGCGCTGTACGAGCTCAGGAAAGCGGTTTTCTCACACAACTAATGCATGGTCATGTATAACGCACAGAAGGCATTCATAGGCAGTTTTATGCTCAAAATGTGAAAAAGACTAACAAAAAAGTTGTCATTCAACATGTATGCCAGAATGCATGAAAGTGTTGGAAATTATCATTCCTTTCACTTTTAAGCTCCTCGTGCTGAGATAATGCGTTTGCTGTGTTCTTAGCGCTGTACGAGCTGAGGAAAGCTTGTTTTTTTTTCACACAACTAATGAATGTTCGGGCATGTAAAACATACACAACGAGTTCATATGCAATTTTCATGCTCTAAATGTTTAAAGAATAACAAAAGAAATTGTAATTCAACATGTATGCCAGAATTCTTGAATGTTTTGGAAATTTTTTCTTTCGCTTTTCTAATACATAGAAATGTCATTTTTCACTTCATGTGAAAGGTGATTTACACCCTTATGTTTTTACATACAGTTAATAAGGAAGCAATGTTAAAATGAATGACATAATGTTGCTAAATTAATACATAGCGTAATAGATCACATTCGAACGTCAATTAAATTTCAAGTTTTATTTGTCAAATACACAAATAAATCATACAAAAGATGATATTCAGAGAAATGCTTTGACAACGCTGCATGACCCAAGCATAAAATCAGAAAAGAGTATTCAAACAAAGAATATGACTATAATAATAAATTAATAGACTATGAATAAGAAAAAGTGCAATTAATTATGAAATAAGAAAATAAAAATTATATAAATTTAGAAAACAGCTTTTTGTTTATAGTTTATAGAATGAGGATATCTTCTGTAAGCAATGGGTAGGGACAGACGAGAGGCAGCGCATACATAGGATAATGGTGGTAGATCGAGGTACGCTTCCGCCACTGCAGGTCAGAGGTAATGTTTCGGTAGTGGAGAGACATACATCATGAACACATGAGGCTTTAGCATGTTGTTTGCTTTAAGTGTTCAAAAGCCAGCCTGCTTGAGCTACGTTCAAGTAGGCGTTTATTTTCATTTGAACCATATATAGTTTAGTACACAGTGAAACGAAACAACGTTTCTCTAGGACCAAGGTCCTACATACAGCATTACCATCATGAATGAACAAACACTAAATAAATATGCAACCTAATTAGCTGCTTAGCTGTGACAAGACAGATTGACATTTTTAAGTTAACAGAAAATTATGTTCTATCCCCCCAAAAAAGCGACAACATGAAGTGCTCGTTCAAATGTGCAACCAAGAGTAACAAAGTCACCTTTTCATTACTTTGTGCTAATGACATAATGAGTTGAGGTAGTGGGAGGAGAAACAAAATCCAGGACACATTCCTTTGAAGTAGCAGCAAAGATCAAATTGTTTTTGTTTTATTTTCATTTTATCCATATAACCATATTAAGTACACAGTGAAACAAAATAAAGTACCTTCAGGACCATGGTCCCACATAAAACATAAATTAAAATTATGAAAGAAAAAAAAAACTGACTAGCTACCTAGTTATCTGCCTAGCGGTGACAAGACAGATTGACATTTTTAAGTTTGACAAAGAAAAAAAAAAAAAAAGAGACAACATAAAGGTTTCGTTCAAATATGCAAACAACGCGACAACATGACACAATTCATTACTGTGTGCTGATGACATGAGTTGAGGTAGTGGGAGGAGAAACAGTAACCAGGACACATTCCTTTGAAGTAGCAGCAAAGATCAAATACTTTTGTGCATATAAAAAGTAATGGATATTGTGCAAAAATTGCAGGTTGGTGTGAACCATTTAGCGATGGTCGTCGATCAGTGTGTATAATCAGTTTGTTCAGTTGTCCTGCATGTCGACGTGAGGGTAGAAGCTGTTCAGTGCATCTGAAATGGAGCCGTCACTGTAACAGGCGGGTGACGATGAGTTCTTTTGGTGATGTCCTTTTGTTGGTGATTGCTGGTGAAGCCGTGCTACATCGCTGAAATGGTTGATAATTCTCTGGTCATTTGAGCGCTTTGCCTCTCTATGGACCAGGAACGTTTGGCCCTTGCTGCTCTGATGGCTTGGGTCTTCACAAGTCCACGCACCTCCGCAGTAAATCTATTAAAATTTCTTTTTGGTTGTGTGATGATGTTCTTGGAGAAGGTGACAACAGCACTTGTTGATGATGTTTACTCCTCCAAGTCAGTGAAGTAAGTTGCAGCCTTCCTAAACAGTGTTCTCAAACAACAGTGCAGGCTTCTATTGGCCAGTTTTTCACCTGCTTCAGCACCAGGTGTCCCTTAATCATCAACTGTAAACAATAGTCAGTTGATCAAGAACATGAAGATAACTAGGCCTTTCACATCTAGGCAGACAAGACTGGTGTCACAGATTTACCATGCTAAGCTACAGTAGGTAATTCCTGGAACTCCGAATCTGGCTGGGTCAGCTTATCGCTGCTGTTTGCTGCGACCTTTTTTTTTTTTATCAAAGTCTTTTTTATTGGAAATATAAACAAGTTACATATACATACATCCATTGTACACTATTTTTTCTTTCTACCCATACCCCTCCCCCCACCCCACAATAAAAACAACAACAATCAAACAACAACAACAACAAAAATCTAAACTAAAGAGAGAAAAAAAAGAAGAGGAAAAAAGAACAAAACAAACAAACAAAAAAAAAACAAACAAACAGCCAGTCAGCAGAAAGAAAAAAGGAAGAAAAAGAAATAAAATTAAATAAATTACGCATCAAACAGAAAATGTAATGAAGGAAGTATTAGGAACAGAGATTAAAAAAGAAATCTTTTATTACAGATCCAGTTGCTCTGCATCTACATGTTCAAAATGGCTTATAAATGGTTGCCAGACATCATAAAATTCCTGAGTCGATCCCCTTATAGAATAGCGAATCTTTTCTAGGTGAAGAAAGTACAAGACCTTCTTAATCCAATGAGCGCCCACTGGTGGTGACGACTCCTTCCACTTAGCCAGGACCAGTCTCCTAGCGAGAAGGGAGCTAAAGGCGATCATATTGGCCTTGGCGTCATTCAGACGAGCACCACTTGGGTCAACAATTGACCCATTCAACACCATAAATGGGGATGGTTCTAATGGTATCTGGCATATTTTTGACAAGGTATCAAAAATAAAACTCCAAAAATTGTTTAGCTTTGGGCAGGTCCAGAACATATGCAGCAGTGTAGCAGGTTCCTGCTTACATCGGTCACATGTGGGATCAAAATCTTTGCCAGTTTAACCTTGGACCAGTGAAGCCAGTGAACAATTTTAAACTGAATAACTCTGTGTTTGAGGCAGACTGATGATGAGTAAATTCTATGTATTATCTTTTGCCACAGTTTATCTGAGATTTGTTCTTGTAAATCATTTTTCCATTTGTCTTTAAGTAGATCTAATGTGGCTGAGTTACTTGTGTTTAATAACTTGTATACAGCACTAATCTGTTTGGCATCTGGCTTACAGCTAAAAACAGAATCTAAAAGGGATGGAGAAGGAGACAAAGGGAAAGACTCAGAATTAAAGGAAATGAAATTCCTCAGCTGTAGATATCTAAAAAAAAATGTGTCCTGGGAATGTTAAACTTTTGTATAAGTTGTTCAAATGAGCCAAAGATATTATCAATGTAAAGATCGTATAATGACACAACACCACACTCAGACCAAACCCCAAAAGCATTATCTGTATGAGAAGGAGCAAACATGCAGTGCCCATTCAGTGGTGCTATCAAAGATAGATCTGTAAGCTTAAAATGACGCCGAAACTGATTCCAAATTTTAACCAGTGGGTTTGAGGTAAAAGATGATGTGGGTTGTTTTTGTGGCAATTTAGCACATAATAATGATGAGAGAGATATTGATCCCATGGATGCTTCCTCTATAGCTACCCAGACGGGAGGGTTGACGGCACACTGCGCCCAGAATAACATGGCCCTCACATTAGCAGCCCAATAATAATAAAGAAAGTTTGGAAGTGCCATTCCTCCTAATTCACGGGGCCTCTGTAGGATACTTTGTTTAATACGTGGTTGTTTTTTATTCCAAATAAAAGTAGAAATCTGACTACTTAAGTTATTGAAAAAAGATTTTGTTAAAAAGATTGGAAGACACTGAAATAGGTAAAGGATTTTGGAAACAGATTCATTTTAACTGTGTTTATTCTTCCGCCCAAAGAGAGAGGTAGCAGGTCCCATCTTTCGAGATCTAATTTTGTTTTGGAAAGTTGAAGCTGATAATTCGCCTTATACAGATCTGCATGGTTATGTGTTATCCAAATCCCTAGATATTTGATTTTTCTGGGACTAATCTTAAAGGGGATCGAATCAGGAAACTGTGCTATATCGTTTTTAATTGGCATCATTTCACTTTTTTGTAGATTAACCTTATAGCCAGATATTTCACCAAAGTCTTTCAGTAAATCCACAAGTTTTGGTAGGCTGTGATGAGGCTCAAAGAAAGGGGATAAGTTGCTATTTGTCCAAACGGCAGCCAGTGGGGATGAGTATAGCACTTTTATCCATGATATAAATTTAGGGCCGAAACCAAATTTACCAAGAGTATAAAAAAGAACATCCCAATTCACTCGATCAAATGCTTTTTCTGCGTCGAGGGAAATAATTGTTTCCAAATTGTCAGATAGAGATAGATAACATTCAACAGCCGCCTAATATTAAAAAAAGAGTATCTGTTCTTTATAAAGCCTGTTTGATCAGGTGAAATAACACAATGAATTACTTTCTCCAGACGGCGGGCCAAAACTTTTGCTAAGATTTTCGTATCTGTATTCAACAATGAAATTGGACGATATGAACTGCAGTCAAGAGGGTTCTTTTCTTTCTTTAAAATTAAGGAGATAACTGCTTGCCGCAAAGTTGAAGGTAATGATCCAGAGGAAAAGCTTTCTCGGAAAACTGACGCCAACAGAGGAGAGAGCTGATTGGAAAAGGTTTTAAAAAATTCTGAAGGATATCCGTCTGGTCCAGGTGATTTACCAGATTGCATACTTCGTATTGCTATAGCAATGGATTGACAGAGTCAGTGGAGAGTGGTCTGATATCACTATAGCTTTATAATCCGAATCTGTTACAAGAGGACAAAGTCTTTTATCTACAAGAAAATAATCTATGCGTGAAAAAGTATTATGTACTGGAGAATAAAATGAGTACTTTCTTGTAGTAGGATTACGGAAACGCCAAACATCTGTCAATCCATAGGCCTCCAGGAAACTCTGTAAAACTTTTGCTGATTTGGATTTGGGCGTTTTGTTAGGCGAACTGCGATCTAAAACAGTGGAAAGAACGCAATTTATATCACCTCCTATGATAAGGTCGTCATATTTGGAATCCGAGACAGAAAGTTAGCAAAAAAACCTTCATCATCCCAATTGGGTGCATAAACATTAGCCAGAATAAGTGGAAGCTCGTATACTTGCCCAACTACGATAATATAACGGCCAGCAGTATCTGCATCTACAGTAGTTGCTACCAATGGTAAGTTTTTATTAATCAGAATAGCAGCCCCCCTCGCCTTTGAGCGGAAGTTGGAGTGATATACTTGTCCGATCCACCCCTCCCTTAATTTAGATTGGTCACATGTTTGTAAATGGGTCTCTTGAAGAAAAGCAATATCAGCTTTGAGATGTTGCAAATGAATAAGGACTTTTTTCCTCTTTACAGGATGGTTAAGAGATTTAACGTTCCAACTGACAAAATTGATCAAACATCCATTAGCCTGTCTAGAAGAAACACCTATTTTTGTCATTTAGCAATAGTGAAGCTGTAGATTTACAAAGAATAAAATAGAGCCATGAAAAAAAGAGCACAATTAAAAAGGAGAAAAGAGAGAGAGAAAAAGAGGTTTTAAAAAAGTACTGCTGACTGGCCTGAACCCTAACCCAATCACCCATTAAAACCGGGTGATTAACCCAACCCACACGAACATATCCACACACTGTGCTTATCCGGGTCCTATTGAGCCAAAATCAGGCTCTCACTGAAGCAACTTATAAGCTTGGAACAATAAAATATATAAACAGGTCTAAACATTAACTAGTCAACATCATCCTTATTATGGTTATGAAGTGTTAATTACAAATAGTTTTGTACTGAAACTAAAACGGGAACTTCAACACAACTACACTAACTTGTAATAAACCACGACGGCTTTCCCCGGTCAGTACTGTGTTTACCGTCCAGGTGCCCACAGTACGAAATGTGAACATCCTTCAGTAATTAAGGTCTGGCTTCTGCGGGAGTAATAACACTATGCTTCACATAGTGCATGGCTTTATCCGGATCTGTGAACATCTTGTCCTCGCCCTTATAGGTGATACGGAGTCGCGCAGAATACAAAATGCCGAAGCGCACACCGTCCTGTCCTCGTAAGAGTTTTCTAACTTCAGTAAATGCCGCACAAGCCTTGGCCACGCTCGGAGTGTAATCTGGAAATATGGCTATTTGCTCCCCATTAAAGCGAAGTGGACCTCGGGACCGGGCTCGGCGCAGCACCGCCACACAGTCCTGATGATAGTGTAGCTTGGCGACAATGGTGCGCGGTTTCCCTCCTTGCGTCTTGGGTCCGGAACTTCTGTACGAATGGTCAATAAGGAGGTCCTTGTCCATCTGCAGAACTTCGGTCAGTAGTTTAGAGACCGACGCGGTGGAGCTTGACCCTGGTTCCTCCGGAACACCCAGGATTCGAACGTTACATCGCCGCATTTTCCCTTCCATGTCGTCATACCTCGCTTTCAGTTCGGTCATTTCTGCCTGCAGACTCGTTATTGTAGTTTGCATTGAAACCACTTCATCCGACCATGTAGACAGTCCGCCCTCCATGTCCTTCACAGCAGCCTTAATCTGGTCCATTTCTGCGCAACTGGTGATTTCGGCCTTGAGCGTCTGTAACTCACCCTTAATGGAGTTCAGTTCTTCGGTCAGTGCACTCCTCAATTCTTCTTTAATAACTGTTAAAATGTCACTCTTGAGGGATAAGAGAATTTGGGATTTGAGGTCTTCGACGTCCATTTTTTCTGATTTTGAGGGAGATGAAGTAGCGGCTCGGCTCACTAACGGGGCTGAGGGCCGAGGATGTGCTGGGCCTAGTGCTGGATGAGCCACTGTATTTGTATTTTCTCAAGCTCGCAGCCATATCTGACACCAAAACAACTACTAAACTTGTCACCAAGTTATGGTTGCGTATTACCGACCAGTTAGTGAAATAAACTAGAAAGTTAAAAAAAAGGATTTTAACATAAAGTGTTATTATTCAGCGAGAGCCCGACAAAACACGTCCTACTCCATGATCGGCTCTATAGCGCCCACCCCCCCCTCCCCCCCTTTGCTGGGACCTTTGCGAAGAGCCACAAAGAATTAAAAGCGCCCAGGAATGAAAAGCACACATAAAAGGCTGAAGGGCAGTATGATGTGCTAGGTCATGAGCGTTCCATACAAGCGCACAGTACGTTGTTTGAAAGAATGTGTTTCTCATGACATTTTATCAAGCAGTTGGGGTCATAGGGTCTGAGAGATCTGAACCACCCACAACCAAGTTTCCCAGTGTTTCACAAACAGGTGGATTTATTCTCAGGAATTCCCAAAGAGGTAGGGCCAAAAACTTCCAGCCTCAGTCCCACAAAGAACCTAGGATGATCAATTTGCTCCCTGTATGCCCCAATTTGTCCACCATCTACTAATGTTATGAGAGTAAGAGCCTAAGGCCCAGAGCCTCGCACAGCACAATTGGTCTGAAAGTTCTCCAAAGACCTTCCTATTCAAGGTGGACTCCAAAAAGTATATCGGCCCATATAAGACACAACTAGCATTCATTTTGGTTGCTTACCATCGGTCATTCTCTGGTCAATGAAGATAAACCCCACCTCAAGCTTGCTCAAGCCAGTCATGTGCAGCACTCTTAAGGGTACAGTGAACACTCGTGGGTCTCAGGCTCACACATACTATACAATGATCTGGAAGTCCAACAAGTAGCTCTCTCAGAAAATGAAAGCCTAGAAGTTGGCTCTGCAGCCTTTAAAAATAAAAAGAAGAAATATATTGAAAAGCAATGATGAGCGGGCCTAAGCACCTGTGCCATAGGCACACGGGCGCACAACACAACCTGTGTGACTTTTGAGCACGCTGAGACCCCTAAAACCCCATGGACAATGAAGTCACTAAATATGGCATAAGTTTAAGACATCGTCGAGGTTGGACGTCTCTTTCTATGCGTCACTGCTAGTGATAGCTTGGTAACGACTGTAATGTCGTAGGTGCCTGGGCCGGTCATTATTTGTGTAGGAGGCATAGGGTGTGGAGAGGATGTGTACTGTGTGTAAGGCATGTGTGTAGGATGTGTACTGTATGTGCAGGA
>CM059219.1:27969371-27991871 GCA_030347435.1 Clarias fuscus
TTACTCAACATGTATGCCAGAATGCATGAAAGTGTTGGAAATTATCATTCCTTTCAGTTTTATGCTTGACCTGCTGAGATAAAGCGTTTGCTGTGTTCTTAGCGCTGTACGAGCTCAGGAAAGCGGTTTTCTCACACAACTAATGCATGGTCATGTAAAACACATTTATATCCAGTCTTAATTCTCAAAATGTGAAAAAGACTAACAAAAAAAGTTGTTACTCAACATGTATGCCAGAATGCATGAAAGTGTTGGAAATTATGTGCCTTTTAAGTTTTATGCTCCTCGTGCTGAGTTAAAGCGTTTGCTGTGTTCTTAGCGCTGTACGAGCTCAGGAAAGCGGTTTTCTCACACAACTAATGCATGGTCATGTAAAACACATTTATATCCAGTCTTAATTCTCAAAATGTGAAAAAGACTAACAAAAAAAGTTGTTACTCAACATGTATTCCAGAATGCATGAAAAAGTTGGAAATTATGTGCCTTTTCAGTTTTATGCTCCTAGTGCTGAGTTAAAGCGTTTGCTGTGTTCTTAGCGCTGTACGAGCTCAGGAAAGCGGTTTTCTCACACAACTAATGCATGGTCATGTATAACGCACAGAAGCATTCATAGGCAGTTTTATGCTCAAAATGTGAAAAAGACTAACAAAAAAAGTTGTTACTCAACATGTATGCCAGAATGCATGAAAGTGTTGGAAATTATGTGCCTTTTCAGTTTTATGCTCCTAGTGCTGAGTTAAAGCGTTTGCTGTGTTCTTAGCGCTGTACGAGCTCAGGAAAGCGGTTTTCTCACACAACTAATGCATGATCATGTATAACGCACAGAAGCATTCATAGGCAGTTTTATGCTCAAAATGTGAAAATGTGAAAAAAAAAGTTGTTACTCAACATGTATGCCAGAATGCATGAAAGTGTTGGAAATTATGTGTCCTTTCAGTTTTATGTTTGACCTGCTGAGATAAAGCGTTTGCTGTGTTCTTAGCGCTGTACGAGCTCAGGAAAGCGGTTTTCTCACACAACTAATGCATGGTCATGTAAAACACATTTATATCCAGTCTTAATTCTCAAAATGTGAAAAAGACTAACAAAAAAGTTGTTATTCAACATGTATGCCAGAATGCATGAAAGTGTTGGAAATTATCATTCCTTTCACTTTTAGGCTCCTTGTGCTGAGATAAAGCGTTTGCTGTGTTCTTAGCGCTGTACGAGCTCAGGAAAGCGGTTTTCTCACACAACTAATGCATGGTCATGTATAACGCACAGAAGGCATTCATAGGCAGTTTTATGCTCAAAATGTGAAAAAGACTAACAAAAAAGTTGTCATTCAACATTTATGCCAGGATGCATGAAAGTGTTGGAAATTATCATTCCTTTCACTTTTAAGCTCCTCGTGCTGAGATAATGCGTTTGCTGTGTTCTTAGCGCTGTACGAGCTGAGGAAAGCTTGTTTTTTTTTCACACAACTAATGAATGTTCGGGCATGTAAAACATACACAACGAGTTCATATGCAATTTTCATGCTCTAAATGTTTAAAGAATAACAAAAGAAATTGTAATTCAACATGTATGCCAGAATTCTTGAATGTTTTGGAAATTTTTTCTTTCGCTTTTCTAATACATAGAAATTTCATTTTTCACTTCATGTGAAAGGTGATTTACACCCTTATGTTTTTACATACAGTTAATAAGGAAGCAATGTTAAAATGAATGACATAATGTTGCTAAATTAATACATAGCGTAATAGATCACATTCGAACGTCAATTAAATTTCAAGTTTTATTTGTCAAATACACAAATAAATCATACAAAAGATGATATTCAGAGAAATGCTTTGACAACGCTGCATGACCCAAGCATAAAATCAGAAAAGAGTATTCAAACAAAGAATATGACTATAATAATAAATTAATAGACTATGAATAAGAAAAAGTGCAATTAATTATGAAATAAGAAAATAAAAATTATATAAATTTAGAAAACAGCTTTTTGTTTATAGTTTATAGAATGAGGATATCTTCTGTAAGCAATGGGTAGGGACAGACGAGAGGCAGCGCATACATAGGATAATGGTGGTAGATCGAGGTACGCTTCCGCCACTGCAGGTCAGAGGTAATGTTTCGGTAGTGGAGAGACATACATCATGAACACATGAGGCTTTAGCATGTTGTTTGCTTTAAGTGTTCAAAAGCCAGCCTGCTTGAGCTACGTTCAAGTAGGCGTTTATTTTCATTTGAACCATATATAGTTTAGTACACAGTGAAACGAAACAACGTTTCTCTAGGACCAAGGTCCTACATACAGCATTACCATCATGAATGAACAAACACTAAATAAATATGCAACCTAATTAGCTGCTTAGCTGTGACAAGACAGATTGACATTTTTAAGTTAACAGAAAATTATGTTCTATCCCCCCAAAAAAGCGACAACATGAAGTGCTCGTTCAAATGTGCAACCAAGAGTAACAAAGTCACCTTTTCATTACTTTGTGCTAATGACATAATGAGTTGAGGTAGTGGGAGGAGAAACAAAATCCAGGACACATTCCTTTGAAGTAGCAGCAAAGATCAAATTGTTTTTGTTTTATTTTCATTTTATCCATATAACCATATTAAGTACACAGTGAAACAAAATAAAGTACCTTCAGGACCATGGTCCCACATAAAACATAAATTAAAATTATGAAAGAAAAAAAAAACTGACTAGCTACCTAGTTATCTGCCTAGCGGTGACAAGACAGATTGACATTTTTAAGTTTGACAAAGAAAAAAAAAAAAAGAGACAACATAAAGGTTTCGTTCAAATATGCAAACAACGCGACAACATGACACAATTCATTACTGTGTGCTGATGACATGAGTTGAGGTAGTGGGAGGAGAAACAGTAACCAGGACACATTCCTTTGAAGTAGCAGCAAAGATCAAATACTTTTGTGCATATAAAAAGTAATGGATATTGTGCAAAAATTGCAGGTTGGTGTGAACCATTTAGCGATGGTCGTCGATCAGTGTGTATAATCAGTTTGTTCAGTTGTCCTGCATGTCGACGTGAGGGTAGAAGCTGTTCAGTGCATCTGAAATGGAGCCGTCACTGTAACAGGCGGGTGACGATGAGTTCTTTTGGTGATGTCCTTTTGTTGGTGATTGCTGGTGAAGCCGTGCTACATCGCTGAAATGGTTGATAATTCTCTGGTCATTTGAGCGCTTTGCCTCTCTATGGACCAGGAACGTTTGGCCCTTGCTGCTCTGATGGCTTGGGTCTTCACAAGTCCACGCACCTCCGCAGTAAATCTATTAAAATTTCTTTTTGGTTGTGTGATGATGTTCTTGGAGAAGGTGACAACAGCACTTGTTGATGATGTTTACTCCTCCAAGTCAGTGAAGTAAGTTGCAGCCTTCCTAAACAGTGTTCTCAAACAACAGTGCAGGCTTCTATTGGCCAGTTTTTCACCTGCTTCAGCACCAGGTGTCCCTTAATCATCAACTGTAAACAATAGTCAGTTGATCAAGAACATGAAGATAACTAGGCCTTTCACATCTAGGCAGACAAGACTGGTGTCACAGATTTACCATGCTAAGCTACAGTAGGTAATTCCTGGAACTCCGAATCTGGCTGGGTCAGCTTATCGCTGCTGTTTGCTGCGACCTTTTTTTTTTTTATCAAAGTCTTTTTTATTGGAAATATAAACAAGTTACATATACATACATCCATTGTACACTATTTTTTCTTTCTACCCATACCCCTCCCCCCACCCCACAATAAAAACAACAACAATCAAACAACAACAACAACAAAAATCTAAACTAAAGAGAGAAAAAAAAGAAGAGGAAAAAAGAACAAAACAAACAAACAAAAAACAAACAAACAAACAGCCAGTCAGCAGAAAGAAAAAAGGAAGAAAAAGAAATAAAATTAAATAAATTACGCATCAAACAGAAAATGTAATGAAGGAAGTATTAGGAACAGAGATTAAAAAAGAAATCTTTTATTACAGATCCAGTTGCTCTGCATCTACATGTTCAAAATGGCTTATAAATGGTTGCCAGACATCATAAAATTCCTGAGTCGATCCCCTTATAGAATAGCGAATCTTTTCTAGGTGAAGAAAGTACAAGACCTTCTTAATCCAATGAGCGCCCACTGGTGGTGACGACTCCTTCCACTTAGCCAGGACCAGTCTCCTAGCGAGAAGGGAGCTAAAGGCGATCATATTGGCCTTGGCGTCATTCAGACGAGCACCACTTGGGTCAACACCATAAATGGGGATGGTTCTAATGGTATCTGGCATATTTTTGACAAGGTATCAAAAATAAAACTCCAAAAATTGTTTAGCTTTGGGCAGGTCCAGAACATATGCAGCAGTGTAGCAGGTTCCTGCTTACATCGGTCACATGTGGGATCAAAATCTTTGCCAGTTTAACCTTGGACCAGTGAAGCCAGTGAACAATTTTAAACTGAATAACTCTGTGTTTGAGGCAGACTGATGATGAGTAAATTCTATGTATTATCTTTTGCCACAGTTTATCTGAGATTTGTTCTTGTAAATCATTTTTCCATTTGTCTTTAAGTAGATCTAATGTGGCTGAGTTACTTGTGTTTAATAACTTGTATACAGCACTAATCTGTTTGGCATCTGGCTTACAGCTAAAAACAGAATCTAAAAGGGATGGAGAAGGAGACAAAGGGAAAGACTCAGAATTAAAGGAAATGAAATTCCTCAGCTGTAGATATCTAAAAAAAAATGTGTCCTGGGAATGTTAAACTTTTGTATAATTTGTTCAAATGAGCCAAAGATATTATCAATGTAAAGATCGTATAATGACACAACACCACACTCAGACCAAACCCCAAAAGCATTATCTGTATGAGAAGGAGCAAACATGCAGTGCCCATTCAGTGGTGCTATCAAAGATAGATCTGTAAGCTTAAAATGACGCCGAAACTGATTCCAAATTTTAACCAGTGGGTTTGAGGTAAAAGATGATGTGGGTTGTTTTTGTGGCAATTTAGCACATAATAATGATGAGAGAGATATTGATCCCATGGATGCTTCCTCTATAGCTACCCAGACGGGAGGGTTGACGGCACACTGCGCCCAGAATAACATGGCCCTCACATTAGCAGCCCAATAATAATAAAGAAAGTTTGGAAGTGCCATTCCTCCTAATTCACGGGGCCTCTGTAGGATACTTTGTTTAATACGTGGTTGTTTTTTATTCCAAATAAAAGTAGAAATCTGACTACTTAAGTTATTGAAAAAAGATTTTGTTAAAAAGATTGGAAGACACTGAAATAGGTAAAGGATTTTGGAAACAGATTCATTTTAACTGTGTTTATTCTTCCGCCCAAAGAGAGAGGTAGCAGGTCCCATCTTTCGAGATCTAATTTTGTTTTGGAAAGTTGAAGCTGATAATTCTCCTTATACAGATCTGCATGGTTATGTGTTATCCAAATCCCTAGATATTTGATTTTTCTGGGACTAATCTTAAAGGGGATCGAATCAGGAAACTGTGCTATATCGTTTTTAATTGGCATCATTTCACTTTTTTGTAGATTAACCTTATAGCCAGATATTTCACCAAAGTCTTTCAGTAAATCCACAAGTTTTGGTAGGCTGTGATGAGGCTCAAAGAAAGGGGATAAGTTGCTATTTGTCCAAACGGCAGCCAGTGGGGATGAGTATAGCACTTTTATCCATGATATAAATTTAGGGCCGAAACCAAATTTACCAAGAGTATAAAAAAGAAAATCCCAATTCACTCGATCAAATGCTTTTTCTGCGTCGAGGGAAATAATTGTTTCCAAATTGTCAGATAGAGATAGATAACATTCAACAGCCGCCTAATATTAAAAAAAGAGTATCTGTTCTTTATAAAGCCTGTTTGATCAGGTGAAATAACACAATGAATTACTTTCTCCAGACGGCGGGCAAAAACTTTTGCTAAGATTTTCGTATCTGTATTCAACAATGAAATTGGACGATATGAACTGCAGTCAAGAGGGTTCTTTTCTTTCTTTAAAATTAAGGAGATAACTGCTTGCCGCATAGTTGAGGGTAATGATCCAGAGGAAAAGCTTTCTCGGAAAACTGACGCCAACAGAGGAGAGAGCTGATTGGAAAAGGTTTTAAAAAATTCTGAAGGATATCCGTCTGGTCCAGGTGATTTACCAGATTGCATACTTCGTATTGCTATAGCAATGGATTGACAGAGTCAGTGGAGAGTGGTCTGATATCACTATAGCTTTATAATCCGAATCTGTTACAAGAGGACAAAGTCTTTTATCTACAAGAAAATAATCTATGCGTGAAAAAGTATTATGTACTGGAGAATAAAATGAGTACTTTCTTGTAGTAGGATTACGGAAACGCCAAACATCTGTCAATCCATAGGCCTCCAGGAAACTCTGTAAAACTTTTGCTGATTTGGATTTGGGCGTTTTGTTAGGCGAACTGCGATCTAAAACAGTGGAAAGAACGCAATTTATATCACCTCCTATGATAAGGTCGTCATATTTGGAATCCGAGACAGAAAGTTAGCAAAAAAACCTTCATCATCCCAATTGTGTGCATAAACATTAGCCAGAATAAGTGGAAGCTCGTATACTTGCCCAACTACGATAATATAACGGCCAGCAGTATCTGCATCTACAGTAGTTGCTACAAATGGTAAGTTTTTATTAATCAGAATAGCAGCCCCCCTCGCCTTTGAGCGGAAGTTGGAGTGATATACTTGTCCGATCCACCCCTCCCTTAATTTAGATTGGTCACATGTTTGTAAATGGGTCTCTTGAAGAAAAGCAATATCAGCTTTGAGATGTTGCAAATGAATAAGGACTTTTTTCCTCTTTACAGGATGGTTAAGAGATTTAACATTCCAACTGACAAAATTGATCAAACATCCATTAGCCTGTCTAGAAGAAACACCTATTTTTGTCATTTAGCAATAGTGAAGCTGTAGATTTACAAAGAATAAAATAGAGCCATGAAAAAAAGAGCACAATTAAAAAGGAGAAAAGAGAGAGAGAAAAAGAGGTTTTAAAAAAGTACTGCTGACTGGCCTGAACCCTAACCCAATCACCCATTAAAACCGGGTGATTAACCCAACCCACACGAACATATCCACACACTGTGCTTATCCGGGTCCTATTGAGCCAAAATCAGGCTCTCACTGAAGCAACTTATAAGCTTGGAACAATAAAATATATAAACAGGTCTAAACATTAACTAGTCAACATCATCCTTATTATGGTTATGAAGTGTTAATTACAAATAGTTTTGTACTGAAACTAAAACGGGAACTTCAACACAACTACACTAACTTGTAATAAACCACGACGGCTTTCCCCGGTCAGTACTGTGTTTACCGTCCAGGTGCCCACAATACGAAATGTGAACATCCTTCAGTAATTAAGGTCTGGCTTCTGCGGGAGTAATAACACTATGCTTCACATAGTGCATGGCTTTATCCGGATCTGTGAACATCTTGTCCTCGCCCTTATAGGTGATACTGAGTCGCGCAGAATACAAAATGCCGAAGCGCACACCGTCCTGTCCTCGTAAGAGTTTTCTAACTTCAGTAAATGCCGCACAAGCCTTGGCCACGCTCGGAGTGTAATCTGCAAATATGGCTATTTGCTCCCCATTAAAGCGAAGTGGACCTCGGGACCGGGCTCGGCGCAGCACCGCCACACAGTCCTGATGATAGTGTAGCTTGGCGACAATGGTGCGCGGTTTCCCTCCTTGCGTCTTGGGTCCGGAACTTCTGTACGAATGGTCAATAAGGAGGTCCTTGTCCATCTGCAGAACTTCGGTCAGTAGTTTAGAGACCGACGCGGTGGAGCTTGACCCTGGTTCCTCCGGAACACCCAGGATTCGAACGTTACATCGCCGCATTTTCCCTTCCATGTCGTCATACCTCGCTTTCAGTTCGGTCATTTCTGCCTGCAGACTCGTTATTGTAGTTTGCATTGAAACCACTTCATCCGACCATGTAGACAGTCCGCCCTCCATGTCCTTCACAGCAGCCTTAATCTGGTCCATTTCTGCGCAACTGGTGATTTCGGCCTTGAGCGTCTGTAACTCACCCTTAATGGAGTTCAGTTCTTCGGTCAGTGCACTCCTCAATTCTTCTTTAATAACTGTTAAAATGTCACTCTTGAGGGATAAGAGAATTTGGGATTTGAGGTCTTCGACGTCCATTTTTTCTGATTTTGAGGGAGATGAAGTAGCGGCTCGGCTCACTAACGGGGCTGAGGGCCGAGGATGTGCTGGGCCTAGTGCTGGATGAGCCACTGTATTTGTATTTTCTCAAGCTCGCAGCCATATCTGACACCAAAACAACTACTAAACTTGTCACCAAGTTATGGTTGCGTATTACCGACCAGTTAGTGAAATAAACTAGAAAGTTAAAAAAAAGGATTTTAACATAAAGTGTTATTATTCAGCGAGAGCCCGACAAAACACGTCCTACTCCATGATCGGCTCTATAGCGCCCACCCCCCCCTCCCCCCCTTTGCTGGGACCTTTGCGAAGAGCCACAAAGAATTAAAAGCGCCCAGGAATGAAAAGCACACATAAAAGGCTGAAGGGCAGTATGATGTGCTAGGTCATGAGCGTTCCATACAAGCGCACAGTACGTTGTTTGAAAGAATGTGTTTCTCATGACATTTTATCAAGCAGTTGGGGTCATAGGGTCTGAGAGATCTGAACCACCCACAACCAAGTTTCCCAGTGTTTCACAAACAGGTGGATTTATTCTCAGGAATTCCCAAAGAGGTAGGGCCAAAAACTTCCAGCCTCAGTCCCACAAAGAACCTAGGATGATCAATTTGCTCCCTGTATGCCCCAATTTGTCCACCATCTACTAATGTTATGAGAGCAAGAGCCTAAGGCCCAGAGCCTCGCACAGCACAATTGGTCTGAAAGTTCTCCAAAGACCTTCCTATTCAAGGTGGACTCCAAAAAGTATATCGGCCCATATAAGACACAACTAGCATTCATTTTGGTTGCTTACCATCGGTCATTCTCTGGTCAATGAAGATAAACCCCACCTCAAGCTTGCTCAAGCCAGTCATGTGCAGCACTCTTAAGGGTACAGTGAACACTCGTGGGTCTCAGGCTCACACATACTATACAATGATCTGGAAGTCCAACAAGTAGCTCTCTCAGAAAATGAAAGCCTAGAAGTTGGCTCTGCAGCCTTTAAAAATAAAAAGAAGAAATATATTGAAAAGCAATGATGAGCGGGCCTAAGCACCTGTGCCATAGGCACACGGGCGCACAACACAACCTGTGTGACTTTTGAGCACGCTGAGACCCCTAAAACCCCATGGACAATGAAGTCACTAAATATGGCATAAGTTTAAGACATCGTCGAGGTTGGACGTCTCTTTCTATGCGTCACTGCTAGTGATAGCTTGGTAACGACTGTAATGTCGTAGGTGCCTGGGCCGGTCATTATTTGTGTAGGAGGCATAGGGTGTGGAGAGGATGTGTACTGTGTGTAAGGCATGTGTGTAGGATGTGTACTGTATGTGCAGGATAAGAAGATGATGTGTGTCTGTGTTTGTGTGTAGTGTGTGTGCGCGTGTGTGTAAGTATATGTGTATGTGTGTGTCATGTGTGTCTGTGTCGTCTGTTTGTGAAGTGTGTGTGTTTGTGTGGGTGTGTTTATGTGTATGTGTGTAGTGTGTATACAGTGTAATTTGTGGAGTTCATGTCTGTAGAGTGTGTCTGTGTGTATTTGTGTTTTTTTAAATATTTATTTATTCATTTGTCCTGTGGGAGTGTTAGTGTTTGTGTATGATCTGTTGTGAGTATTTAGGACGTATAGTGTGTGTGTGTGTGTGTGTGTGTGTGTGTGTGTGTGTGTGTGTGTGTGTGTGTGTGTGTGTGTGTGTGTGAACAAGTTGTGTAATGTTTTGTAGTATGTGTTTGTCTAGTGTGAATAGAATGTAGTGTCTGGAGTGTGTGTGTGTGCGAGTGTGTGTGTGTGTGCGTGTGTGTGTGTGTGTGTGTGTGTGTGTGTGTGTGTGTGTGTGTGTGTGTGTGTGTGTGTGTGTGACCAAGTTGTGTAATGTTTTGTAGTATGTGTTTGTCTAGTGTGAATAGAATGTAGTGTCTGGAGTGTGTGTGTGTGCGAGTGTGTGTGTGTGTGTGCGTGTGCGTGTGTGTGTGTGTGTGTGTGTGTGCGTGTGTGTGTGTGTGTGTGTGTGTGTGCGTGTGTGTGTGTGTGTGTGTATATTCCTAGAACTTCCCGGCACAGCTTATGGCTGCTGTCTTTTTGCACAGAAACAAAAAGCACACAGCAAAGGCCAAATGAGTGTATGATATGCTACGTGGTGAAGGTTTCATAGAAGGTTGTGGTACGTTTGTGGAAATGGGTGGTTGACTTGTTCCATCTTATCAAGCAGATAGAATCATCTATCTAGCGCTATCTCATCCACCAACAATACCCTTTCCCAGTGTCTCACAAACAGCTGGAATTTTTGGAGGTATTCTCAAAGAGGTAAGGGCAAGAACTACCCTCTTCCCAGCCACAAAGAACCAAGGATTGCATGATCAATTTGCTCCCTGCAGCCAGTTTGGCTACCATCTACCCACGTTCCCAGAGCAAGCCCCCAAGACACAGAGCCTCAACAGTGGGTCTAGGTGTTCCCCAAGAACCTGCAGCTAAAGGTTGATAGCAAGAATGTACATCGGGCCATTGAAGGTATCGCCGATCACTCCCCAGTTGATGAAGATAAACACCTCCTCAATCTCACTAATGCCACTCCTGTACAGCATTCTGGCGGGTCTATCGCCATCAATATCACAATGGGGACCCATGCATGGTCAGTCGAGGATCACTTATGCATCCAAGGCAGCCACATACTATACGGTCTGCTTGTCTACCGAGGAGCTCTCTGAAGTTGAAGGCCAAGAAGTTGGCTTTTTAAAATTAAAAGAATAAGTATAATTGCAAGCAGCGATGAGCGGGATCAAACAACTGTGCCATCGCCACTTGGTCACACCTTACAATCTCTGTAATTTTTTATCACGCTACGTCCTTTTAAACAAGTATGACATAAGTTTAAGGCATCGTCATGGCTGGACGTGTCTTTCTAGTTATGCATTGTTAGTTGTCACTCAGTGTCAGACGGGTTTCATGGCAACTGTAATATTGCTGGTGCTTTAGCAGGTCATCATTTGTGTAGGATACTAGGAAGTGGATACTAGGTAGATAACGATGTGGACTTTGTGTGTGTTATGTGTAATGGTTGTGTGTATGTGTAGTATGTGTGAGTCTAGGATATAAGTGTGTAGTATGTGTATGTCTAGTGTTTGTGGCTTTGGTAGTTGAGTAGTATATGTGTGTATTGTGTGTGTGTGTGTGTGTGTGTGTGTGTGTGTGTGTGTGTGTGTGTGTGTGTGTGTGTGTGTGTGGTTGTGTGTGTGCATGTGTGTGTGTGTGTGTGTGTGTGTGTGTGTGTGTGTGTGTGTGTGTGTGTGTGTGTGTGTGTGTATGTATGGGTCTGTGTCGGATGGGTTTGTGTGCAGTATGTTTAATTTATGTTTAATATTTGTATTGTTTGTGTGTGTAGAATAGTGCTTTAAAATGAATAATTATCATAGTTCTTCAATCACCCAAACCCGCTTCATCAATGAGTGCTCCGCATGGACATTCAGGCAACATACATGTCTGTACATGTCTGACAGTCACGGTACTATACTTCTCATTTTCTCCACCAATAGCGGTGTGCTTAACTTAAACGTCTTGAACTTCATGTTGAAGTATGTGTGTGTGTGTGTGTGTGTGTGTGTGTGTGTGTTTGTGTGTGTGTAGTATCTTTGTTTGTATGCATCAATTACGTTTGTTTGTTTTTTTCTGTTCCCGGCACAGAAACAAAAAGCACACAGAAAAGGCCATATGACTATGATATGTTACGTGGTGAAGGTTTCATAGAAGGTTGTGGTACGTTTGTGGAAATGGGTGGTTTCCCTGTTCCATCTAATCAATCATCTATCTAGAGCTATCTCATCCACCAACACTCTAATGGCGCAGCGGCTTGAGATTGTTAATGAATCTGTGGACAGCATAAAGTGTGTGTGGGTGTGTGTGTGAGAGAGAGAGTATTACGTTTTGTGCATGTGTAGTATGTGTGCGATTGTAGAGTGTGTCTGCAGTCGGTCGTAGATGGGAGGGGTGTGGGCACTTTAACTCCACAGGTCCTTTGACTGGCAACCTCACAGTCAACTTCACCACAGATGTCTTTTCACGCTCAAAACGTGAAAACGACTAACAAAAAAGTTATTTAACATGTATGCCAAAATGCCTTTAATTCTTATGCTGTTCGTGCAGAGATAAAGCGTTTGCTCTGTTCTTAGCGCTGAACGAGCTCTGGAAAGCGGTTTTCTCCCACAACTAATGCATGGTCATGTAAAACAAAAACAAAAAAAAATGCAGTTTTTATGCTCAAAATGTGTAAGAGACTAACAAAAAAGTTGTCATTCAATATCCATTCAACAGAAGAAATTATCGTTCCTTTCACTTTTATGATCCTTGTGCTGAGATAATGCGTTTGCTGTGTTCTTAGCGCTGTACGAGCTCAGGAAAGCGGTTTTCTCACACAACTAATGCATGGTCATGTAAAACACATTTATATCCAGTCTTAATTCTCAAAATGTGAAAAAGACTAACAAAAAAAGTTGTTACTCAACATGTATGCCAGAATGCATGAAAGTGTTGGAAATTATGTGCCTTTTCAGTTTTATGCTCCTCGTGCTGAGTTAAAGCGTTTGCTGTGTTCTTAGCGCTGTACGAGCTCAGGAAAGCGGTTTTCTCACACAACTAATGCATGGTCATGTATAACGCACAGAAGCATTCATAGGCAGTTTTATGCTCAAAATGTGAAAAAGACTAACAAAAAAAGTTGTTACTCAACATGTATGCCAGAATGCATGAAAGTGTTGGAAATTATGTGCCTTTTCAGTTTTATGCTCCTCGTGCTGAGTTAAAGCGTTTGCTGTGTTCTTAGCGCTGTACGAGCTCAGGAAAGCGGTTTTCTCACACAACTAATGCATGGTCATGTATAACGCACAGAAGCATTCATAGGCTGTTTTATGCTCAAAATGTGAAAAAGACTAACAAAAAAAAGTTGTTACTCAACATGTATGCCAGAATGCATGAAAGTGGTGGAAATTATCATTCCTTTCACTTTTATGATCCTTGTGCTGAGATAATGCGTTTGCTGTGTTCTTAGCGCTGTACGAGCTCAGGAAAGCGGTTTTCTCACACAACTAATGCATGGTCATGTAAAACACATTTATATCCAGTCTTAATTCTCAAAATGTGAAAATGACTAACAAAAAAGTTGTTATTCAACATGTATGCCATAATGCATGAACGTGTTGAAAATTATCATTCCTTTCACTTTTATGCTCCTTGTGCTGAGATAAAGCGTTTGCTGTGTTCTTAGCGCTGTACGAGCTCAGGAAAGCGGTTTTCTCACACAACTAAGGCATGGTCACGTAAAACACATTTATATCCAGTCTTAATTCTCAAAATGTGAAAAAGACTAACAAAAAAGTTGTTATTCAACATGTATGCCATAATGCATGAACGTGTTGAAAATTATCATTCCTTTCACTTTTATGATCCTTGTGCTGAGATAAAGCGTTTGCTGTGTTCTTAGCGCTGTACGAGCTCAGGAAAGCGGTTTTCTCACACAACTAATGCATGGTCATGTAAAACACATTTATATGTAGTTTTTATGCTCAAAAAGTGAAAAAGACGTTAAGTGTTGAAAATAATCATTCCTTTCATTTTTATGGTGCTCGTGCTTAGATAAAGCGTTTGCTGTGTTCTTAGAGCCCTACGCCGTCCGGAAAGCAGTTAACTCACACAACTAATGCACGGTCATGTAAAACACTTTAAAATGCGGTTTTAATACTCAAAATGTGAAAAAGACTAACAAAAAAGTTTTATTTAACATCTATTCGAGAATACATGAAAGTGTTGGAAATTATCATTCCTTTTACTTTTATGCTTGCCGTGGTGACATAAAGCGTTTGCTGTGTTCTTAGCGCTGTACGAGCTCAGGAAAGCGGTTTTCTCACACAACTAATGCATGGTCATGTATAACGCACAGAAGGCATTCATAGGCAGTTTTATGCTCAAAATGTGAAAAAGACTAACAAAAAAGTTGTCATTCAACATTTATGCCAGGATGCATGAAAGTGTTGGAAATTATCATTCCTTTCACTTTTAAGCTCCTCGTGCTGAGATAATGCGTTTGCTGTGTTCTTAGCGCTGTACGAGCTGAGGAAAGCTTGTTTTTTTTTCACACAACTAATGAATGTTCGGGCATGTAAAACATACACAACGAGTTCATATGCAATTTTCATGCTCTAAATGTTTAAAGAATAACAAAAGAAATTGTAATTCAACATGTATGCCAGAATTCTTGAATGTTTTGGAAATTTTTTCTTTCGCTTTTCTAATACATAGAAATGTCATTTTTCACTTCATGTGAAAGGTGATTTACACCCTTATGTTTTTACATACACAAATAAATCATACAAAATATGATATTCAGAGAAATGCTTTGACAACGCTGCATGACCCAAGCATAAAATCAGAAAAGAGTATTCAAACAAAGAATATGACTATAATAATAAATTCATAGACTATGAATAAGAAAAAGTGCAATTAATTATGAAATAAGAAAATAAAAATTATATAAATTTAGAAAACAGCTTTTTGTTTATAGTTTATAGAATGAGGATATCTTCTGTAAGCAATGGGTAGGGACAGACGAGAGGCAGCGCATACATAGGATAATGGTGGTAGATCGAGGTACGCTTCCGCCACTGCAGGTCAGAGGTAATGTTTCGGTAGTGGAGAGACATACATCATGAACACATGAGGCTTTAGCATGTTGTTTGCTTTAAGTGTTCAAAAGCCAGCCTGCTTGAGCTACGTTCAAGTAGGCGTTTATTTTCATTTGAACCATATATAGTTTAGTACACAGTGAAACGAAACAACGTTTCTCTAGGACCAAGGTCCTACATACAGCATTACCATCATGAATGAACAAACACTAAATAAATATGCAACCTAATTAGCTGCTTAGCTGTGACAAGACAGATTGACATTTTTAAGTTAACAGAAAATTATGTTCTATCCCCCCAAAAAAGCGACAACATGAAGTGCTCGTTCAAATGTGCAACCAAGAGTAACAAAGTCACCTTTTCATTACTTTGTGCTAATGACATAATGAGTTGAGGTAGTGGGAGGAGAAACAAAATCCAGGACACATTCCTTTGAAGTAGCAGCAAAGATCAAATTGTTTTTGTTTTATTTTCATTTTAACCATATAACCATATTAAGTACACAGTGAAACAAAATAAAGTACCTTCAGGACCATGGTCCCACATAAAACATAAATTAAAATTATGAAAGAAAAAAAAAACTGACTAGCTACCTAGTTATCTGCCTAGCGGTGACAAGACAGATTGACATTTTTAAGTTTGACAAAGAAAAAAAAAAAAAAGAGACAACATAAAGGTTTCGTTCAAATATGCAAACAACGCGACAACATGACACAATTCATTACTGTGTGCTGATGACATGAGTTGAGGTAGTGGGAGGAGAAACAGTAACCAGGACACATTCCTTTGAAGTAGCAGCAAAGATCAAATACTTTTGTGCATATAAAAAGTAATGGATATTGTGCAAAAATTGCAGGTTGGTGTGAACCATTTAGCGATGGTCGTCGATCAGTGTGTATAATCAGTTTGTTCAGTTGTCCTGCATGTCGACGTGAGGGTAGAAGCTGTTCAGTGCATCTGAAATGGAGCCGTCACTGTAACAGGCGGGTGACGATGAGTTCTTTTGGTGATGTCCTTTTGTTGGTGATTGCTGGTGAAGCCGTGCTACATCGCTGAAATGGTTGATAATTCTCTGGTCATTTGAGCGCTTTGCCTCTCTATGGACCAGGAACGTTTGGCCCTTGCTGCTCTGATGGCTTGGGTCTTCACAAGTCCACGCACCTCCGCAGTAAATCTATTAAAATTTCTTTTTGGTTGTGTGATGATGTTCTTGGAGAAGGTGACAACAGCACTTGTTGATGATGTTTACTCCTCCAAGTCAGTGAAGTAAGTTGCAGCCTTCCTAAACAGTGTTCTCAAACAACAGTGCAGGCTTCTATTGGCCAGTTTTTCACCTGCTTCAGCACCAGGTGTCCCTTAATCATCAACTGTAAACAATAGTCAGTTGATCAAGAACATGAAGATAACTAGGCCTTTCACATCTAGGCAGACAAGACTGGTGTCACAGATTTACCATGCTAAGCTACAGTAGGTAATTCCTGGAACTCCGAATCTGGCTGGGTCAGCTTATCGCTGCTGTTTGCTGCGACCTTTTTTTTTTTTATCAAAGTCTTTTTTATTGGAAATATAAACAAGTTACATATACATACATCCATTGTACACTATTTTTTCTTTCTACCCATACCCCTCCCCCCACCCCACAATAAAAACAACAACAATCAAACAACAACAACAACAAAAATCTAAACTAAAGAGAGAAAAAAAGAAGAGAAAAAAAGAACAAAACAAACAAACAAAAAAAACAAAAACAAACAGCCAGTCAGCAGAAAGAAAAAAGGAAGAAAAAGAAATAAAATTAAATAAATTACGCATCAAACAGAAAATGTAATGAAGGAAGTATTAGGAACAGAGATTAAAAAAGAAATCTTTTATTACAGATCCAGTTGCTCTGCATCTACATGTTCAAAATGGCTTATAAATGGTTGCCAGACATCATAAAATTCCTGAGTCGATCCCCTTATAGAATAGCGAATCTTTTCTAGGTGAAGAAAGTACAAGACCTTCTTAATCCAATGAGCGCCCACTGGTGGTGACGACTCCTTCCACTTAGCCAGGACCAGTCTCCTAGCGAGAAGGGAGCTAAAGGCGATCATATTGGCCTTGGCGTCATTCAGACGAGCACCACTTGGGTCAACAATTGACCCATTCAACACCATAAATGGGGATGGTTCTAATGGTATCTGGCATATTTTTGACAAGGTATCAAAAATAAAACTCCAAAAATTGTTTAGCTTTGGGCAGGTCCAGAACATATGCAGCAGTGTAGCAGGTTCCTGCTTACATCGGTCACATGTGGGATCAAAATCTTTGCCAGTTTAACCTTGGACCAGTGAAGCCAGTGAACAATTTTAAACTGAATAACTCTGTGTTTGAGGCAGACTGATGATGAGTAAATTCTATGTATTATCTTTTGCCACAGTTTATCTGAGATTTGTTCTTGTAAATCATTTTTCCATTTGTCTTTAAGTAGATCTAATGTGGCTGAGTTACTTGTGTTTAATAACTTGTATACAGCACTAATCTGTTTGGCATCTGGCTTACAGCTAAAAACAGAATCTAAAAGGGATGGAGAAGGAGACAAAGGGAAAGACTCAGAATTAAAGGAAATGAAATTCCTCAGCTGTAGATATCTAAAAAAAAATGTGTCCTGGGAATGTTAAACTTTTGTATAAGTTGTTCAAATGAGCCAAAGATATTATCAATGTAAAGATCGTATAATGACACAACACCACACTCAGACCAAACCCCAAAAGCATTATCTGTATGAGAAGGAGCAAACATGCAGTGCCCATTCAGTGGTGCTATCAAAGATAGATCTGTAAGCTTAAAATGACGCCGAAACTGATTCCAAATTTTAACCAGTGGGTTTGAGGTAAAAGATGATGTGGGTTGTTTTTGTGGCAATTTAGCACATAATAATGATGAGAGAGATATTGATCCCATGGATGCTTCCTCTATAGCTACCCAGACGGGAGGGTTGACGGCACACTGCGCCCAGAATAACATGGCCCTCACATTAGCAGCCCAATAATAATAAAGAAAGTTTGGAAGTGCCATTCCTCCTAATTCACGGGGCCTCTGTAGGATACTTTGTTTAATACGTGGTTGTTTTTTATTCCAAATAAAAGTAGAAATCTGACTACTTAAGTTATTGAAAAAAGATTTTGTTAAAAAGATTGGAAGACACTGAAATAGGTAAAGGATTTTGGAAACAGATTCATTTTAACTGTGTTTATTCTTCCGCCCAAAGAGAGAGGTAGCAGGTCCCATCTTTCGAGATCTAATTTTGTTTTGGAAAGTTGAAGCTGATAATTCGCCTTATACAGATCTGCATGGTTATGTGTTATCCAAATCCCTAGATATTTGATTTTTCTGGGACTAATCTTAAAGGGGATCGAATCAGGAAACTGTGCTATATCGTTTTTAATTGGCATCATTTCACTTTTTTGTAGATTAACCTTATAGCCAGATATTTCACCAAAGTCTTTCAGTAAATCCACAAGTTTTGGTAGGCTGTGATGAGGCTCAAAGAAAGGGGATAAGTTGCTATTTGTCCAAACGGCAGCCAGTGGGGATGAGTATAGCACTTTTATCCATGATATAAATTTAGGGCCGAAACCAAATTTACCAAGAGTATAAAAAAGAACATCCCAATTCACTCGATCAAATGCTTTTTCTGCGTCGAGGGAAATAATTGTTTCCAAATTGTCAGATAGAGATAGATAACATTCAACAGCCGCCTAATATTAAAAAAAGAGTATCTGTTCTTTATAAAGCCTGTTTGATCAGGTGAAATAACACAATGAATTACTTTCTCCAGACGGCGGGCCAAAACTTTTGCTAAGATTTTCGTATCTGTATTCAACAATGAAATTGGACGATATGAACTGCAGTCAAGAGGGTTCTTTTCTTTCTTTAAAATTAAGGAGATAACTGCTTGCCGCAAAGTTGAAGGTAATGATCCAGAGGAAAAGCTTTCTCGGAAAACTGACGCCAACAGAGGAGAGAGCTGATTGGAAAAGGTTTTAAAAAATTCTGAAGGATATCCGTCTGGTCCAGGTGATTTACCAGATTGCATACTTCGTATTGCTATAGCAATGGATTGACAGAGTCAGTGGAGAGTGGTCTGATATCACTATAGCTTTATAATCCGAATCTGTTACAAGAGGACAAAGTCTTTTATCTACAAGAAAATAATCTATGCGTGAAAAAGTATTATGTACTGGAGAATAAAATGAGTACTTTCTTGTAGTAGGATTACGGAAACGCCAAACATCTGTCAATCCATAGGCCTCCAGGAAACTCTGTAAAACTTTTGCTGATTTGGATTTGGGCGTTTTGTTAGGCGAACTGCGATCTAAAACAGTGGAAAGAACGCAATTTATATCACCTCCTATGATAAGGTCGTCATATTTGGAATCCGAGACAGAAAGTTAGCAAAAAAACCTTCATCATCCCAATTGGGTGCATAAACATTAGCCAGAATAAGTGGAAGCTCGTATACTTGCCCAACTACGATAATATAACGGCCAGCAGTATCTGCATCTACAGTAGTTGCTACCAATGGTAAGTTTTTATTAATCAGAATAGCAGCCCCCCTCGCCTTTGAGCGGAAGTTGGAGTGATATACTTGTCCGATCCACCCCTCCCTTAATTTAGATTGGTCACATGTTTGTAAATGGGTCTCTTGAAGAAAAGCAATATCAGCTTTGAGATGTTGCAAATGAATAAGGACTTTTTTCCTCTTTACAGGATGGTTAAGAGATTTAACGTTCCAACTGACAAAATTGATCAAACATCCATTAGCCTGTCTAGAAGAAACACCTATTTTTGTCATTTAGCAATAGTGAAGCTGTAGATTTACAAAGAATAAAATAGAGCCATGAAAAAAAGAGCACAATTAAAAAGGAGAAAAGAGAGAGAGAAAAAGAGGTTTTAAAAAAGTACTGCTGACTGGCCTGAACCCTAACCCAATCACCCATTAAAACCGGGTGATTAACCCAACCCACACGAACATATCCACACACTGTGCTTATCCGGGTCCTATTGAGCCAAAATCAGGCTCTCACTGAAGCAACTTATAAGCTTGGAACAATAAAATATATAAACAGGTCTAAACATTAACTAGTCAACATCATCCTTATTATGGTTATGAAGTGTTAATTACAAATAGTTTTGTACTGAAACTAAAACGGGAACTTCAACACAACTACACTAACTTGTAATAAACCACGACGGCTTTCCCCGGTCAGTACTGTGTTTACCGTCCAGGTGCCCACAATACGAAATGTGAACATCCTTCAGTAATTAAGGTCTGGCTTCTGCGGGAGTAATAACACTATGCTTCACATAGTGCATGGCTTTATCCGGATCTGTGAACATCTTGTCCTCGCCCTTATAGGTGATACTGAGTCGCGCAGAATACAAAATGCCGAAGCGCACACCGTCCTGTCCTCGTAAGAGTTTTCTAACTTCAGTAAATGCCGCACAAGCCTTGGCCACGCTCGGAGTGTAATCTGCAAATATGGCTATTTGCTCCCCATTAAAGCGAAGTGGACCTCGGGACCGGGCTCGGCGCAGCACCGCCACACAGTCCTGATGATAGTGTAGCTTGGCGACAATGGTGCGCGGTTTCCCTCCTTGCGTCTTGGGTCCGGAACTTCTGTACGAATGGTCAATAAGGAGGTCCTTGTCCATCTGCAGAACTTCGGTCAGTAGTTTAGAGACCGACGCGGTGGAGCTTGACCCTGGTTCCTCCGGAACACCCAGGATTCGAACGTTACATCGCCGCATTTTCCCTTCCATGTCGTCATACCTCGCTTTCAGTTCGGTCATTTCTGCCTGCAGACTCGTTATTGTAGTTTGCATTGAAACCACTTCATCCGACCATGTAGACAGTCCGCCCTCCATGTCCTTCACAGCAGCCTTAATCTGGTCCATTTCTGCGCAACTGGTGATTTCGGCCTTGAGCGTCTGTAACTCACCCTTAATGGAGTTCAGTTCTTCGGTCAGTGCACTCCTCAATTCTTCTTTAATAACTGTTAAAATGTCACTCTTGAGGGATAAGAGAATTTGGGATTTGAGGTCTTCGACGTCCATTTTTTCTGATTTTGAGGGAGATGAAGTAGCGGCTCGGCTCACTAACGGGGCTGAGGGCCGAGGATGTGCTGGGCCTAGTGCTGGATGAGCCACTGTATTTGTATTTTCTCAAGCTCGCAGCCATATCTGACACCAAAACAACTACTAAACTTGTCACCAAGTTATGGTTGCGTATTACCGACCAGTTAGTGAAATAAACTAGAAAGTTAAAAAAAAGGATTTTAACATAAAGTGTTATTATTCAGCGAGAGCCCGACAAAACACGTCCTACTCCATGATCGGCTCTATAGCGCCCACCCCCCCCTCCCCCCCTTTGCTGGGACCTTTGCGAAGAGCCACAAAGAATTAAAAGCGCCCAGGAATGAAAAGCACACATAAAAGGCTGAAGGGCAGTATGATGTGCTAGGTCATGAGCGTTCCATACAAGCGCACAGTACGTTGTTTGAAAGAATGTGTTTCTCATGACATTTTATCAAGCAGTTGGGGTCATAGGGTCTGAGAGATCTGAACCACCCACAACCAAGTTTCCCAGTGTTTCACAAACAGGTGGATTTATTCTCAGGAATTCCCAAAGAGGTAGGGCCAAAAACTTCCAGCCTCAGTCCCACAAAGAACCTAGGATGATCAATTTGCTCCCTGTATGCCCCAATTTGTCCACCATCTACTAATGTTATGAGAGCAAGAGCCTAAGGCCCAGAGCCTCGCACAGCACAATTGGTCTGAAAGTTCTCCAAAGACCTTCCTATTCAAGGTGGACTCCAAAAAGTATATCGGCCCATATAAGACACAACTAGCATTCATTTTGGTTGCTTACCATCGGTCATTCTCTGGTCAATGAAGATAAACCCCACCTCAAGCTTGCTCAAGCCAGTCATGTGCAGCACTCTTAAGGGTACAGTGAACACTCGTGGGTCTCAGGCTCACACATACTATACAATGATCTGGAAGTCCAACAAGTAGCTCTCTCAGAAAATGAAAGCCTAGAAGTTGGCTCTGCAGCCTTTAAAAATAAAAAGAAGAAATATATTGAAAAGCAATGATGAGCGGGCCTAAGCACCTGTGCCATAGGCACACGGGCGCACAACACAACCTGTGTGACTTTTGAGCACGCTGAGACCCCTAAAACCCCATGGACAATGAAGTCACTAAATATGGCATAAGTTTAAGACATCGTCGAGGTTGGACGTCTCTTTCTATGCGTCACTGCTAGTGATAGCTTGGTAACGACTGTAATGTCGTAGGTGCCTGGGCCGGTCATTATTTGTGTAGGAGGCATAGGGTGTGGAGAGGATGTGTACTGTGTGTAAGGCATGTGTGTAGGATGTGTACTGTATGTGCAGGATAAGAAGATGATGTGTGTCTGTGTTTGTGTGTAGTGTGTGTGCGCGTGTGTGTAAGTATATGTGTATGTGTGTGTCATGTGTGTCTGTGTCGTCTGTTTGTGAAGTGTGTGTGTTTGTGTGGGTGTGTTTATGTGTATGTGTGTAGTGTGTATACAGTGTAATTTGTGGAGTTCATGTCTGTAGAG
>CM059219.1:27994371-28004371 GCA_030347435.1 Clarias fuscus
CAACCTCACAGTCAACTTCACCACAGATGTCTTTTCACGCTCAAAACGTGAAAACGACTAACAAAAAAGTTATTTAACATGTATGCCAAAATGCCTTTAATTCTTATGCTGTTCGTGCAGAGATAAAGCGTTTGCTCTGTTCTTAGCGCTGAACGAGCTCTGGAAAGCGGTTTTCTCCCACAACTAATGCATGGTCATGTAAAACAAAAACAAAAAAAAAATGCAGTTTTTATGCTCAAAATGTGTAAGAGACTAACAAAAAAGTTGTCATTCAATATCCATTCAACAGAAGAAATTATCGTTCCTTTCACTTTTATGATCCTTGTGCTGAGATAATGCGTTTGCTGTGTTCTTAGCGCTGTACGAGCTCAGGAAAGCGGTTTTCTCACACAACTAATGCATGGTCATGTAAAACACATTTATATCCAGTCTTAATTCTCAAAATGTGAAAAAGACTAACAAAAAAAGTTGTTACTCAACATGTATGCCAGAATGCATGAAAGTGTTGGAAATTATGTGCCTTTTCAGTTTTATGCTCCTCGTGCTGAGTTAAAGCGTTTGCTGTGTTCTTAGCGCTGTACGAGCTCAGGAAAGCGGTTTTCTCACACAACTAATGCATGGTCATGTATAACGCACAGAAGCATTCATAGGCAGTTTTATGCTCAAAATGTGAAAAAGACTAACAAAAAAAGTTGTTACTCAACATGTATGCCAGAATGCATGAAAGTGTTGGAAATTATGTGCCTTTTCAGTTTTATGCTCCTCGTGCTGAGTTAAAGCGTTTGCTGTGTTCTTAGCGCTGTACGAGCTCAGGAAAGCGGTTTTCTCACACAACTAATGCATGGTCATGTATAACGCACAGAAGCATTCATAGGCTGTTTTATGCTCAAAATGTGAAAAAGACTAACAAAAAAAAGTTGTTACTCAACATGTATGCCAGAATGCATGAAAGTGGTGGAAATTATCATTCCTTTCACTTTTATGATCCTTGTGCTGAGATAATGCGTTTGCTGTGTTCTTAGCGCTGTACGAGCTCAGGAAAGCGGTTTTCTCACACAACTAATGCATGGTCATGTAAAACACATTTATATCCAGTCTTAATTCTCAAAATGTGAAAATGACTAACAAAAAAGTTGTTATTCAACATGTATGCCATAATGCATGAACGTGTTGAAAATTATCATTCCTTTCACTTTTATGCTCCTTGTGCTGAGATAAAGCGTTTGCTGTGTTCTTAGCGCTGTACGAGCTCAGGAAAGCGGTTTTCTCACACAACTAAGGCATGGTCACGTAAAACACATTTATATCCAGTCTTAATTCTCAAAATGTGAAAAAGACTAACAAAAAAGTTGTTATTCAACATGTATGCCATAATGCATGAACGTGTTGAAAATTATCATTCCTTTCACTTTTATGATCCTTGTGCTGAGATAAAGCGTTTGCTGTGTTCTTAGCGCTGTACGAGCTCAGGAAAGCGGTTTTCTCACACAACTAATGCATGGTCATGTAAAACACATTTATATGTAGTTTTTATGCTCAAAAAGTGAAAAAGACGTTAAGTGTTGAAAATAATCATTCCTTTCATTTTTATGGTGCTCGTGCTTAGATAAAGCGTTTGCTGTGTTCTTAGAGCCCTACGCCGTCCGGAAAGCAGTTAACTCACACAACTAATGCACGGTCATGTAAAACACTTTAAAATGCGGTTTTAATACTCAAAATGTGAAAAAGACTAACAAAAAAGTTTTATTTAACATCTATTCGAGAATACATGAAAGTGTTGGAAATTATCATTCCTTTTACTTTTATGCTTGCCGTGGTGACATAAAGCGTTTGCTGTGTTCTTAGCGCTGTACGAGCTCAGGAAAGCGGTTTTCTCACACAACTAATGCATGGTCATGTATAACGCACAGAAGGCATTCATAGGCAGTTTTATGCTCAAAATGTGAAAAAGACTAACAAAAAAGTTGTCATTCAACATTTATGCCAGGATGCATGAAAGTGTTGGAAATTATCATTCCTTTCACTTTTAAGCTCCTCGTGCTGAGATAATGCGTTTGCTGTGTTCTTAGCGCTGTACGAGCTGAGGAAAGCTTGTTTTTTTTTCACACAACTAATGAATGTTCGGGCATGTAAAACATACACAACGAGTTCATATGCAATTTTCATGCTCTAAATGTTTAAAGAATAACAAAAGAAATTGTAATTCAACATGTATGCCAGAATTCTTGAATGTTTTGGAAATTTTTTCTTTCGCTTTTCTAATACATAGAAATGTCATTTTTCACTTCATGTGAAAGGTGATTTACACCCTTATGTTTTTACATACACAAATAAATCATACAAAATATGATATTCAGAGAAATGCTTTGACAACGCTGCATGACCCAAGCATAAAATCAGAAAAGAGTATTCAAACAAAGAATATGACTATAATAATAAATTCATAGACTATGAATAAGAAAAAGTGCAATTAATTATGAAATAAGAAAATAAAAATTATATAAATTTAGAAAACAGCTTTTTGTTTATAGTTTATAGAATGAGGATATCTTCTGTAAGCAATGGGTAGGGACAGACGAGAGGCAGCGCATACATAGGATAATGGTGGTAGATCGAGGTACGCTTCCGCCACTGCAGGTCAGAGGTAATGTTTCGGTAGTGGAGAGACATACATCATGAACACATGAGGCTTTAGCATGTTGTTTGCTTTAAGTGTTCAAAAGCCAGCCTGCTTGAGCTACGTTCAAGTAGGCGTTTATTTTCATTTGAACCATATATAGTTTAGTACACAGTGAAACGAAACAACGTTTCTCTAGGACCAAGGTCCTACATACAGCATTACCATCATGAATGAACAAACACTAAATAAATATGCAACCTAATTAGCTGCTTAGCTGTGACAAGACAGATTGACATTTTTAAGTTAACAGAAAATTATGTTCTATCCCCCCAAAAAAGCGACAACATGAAGTGCTCGTTCAAATGTGCAACCAAGAGTAACAAAGTCACCTTTTCATTACTTTGTGCTAATGACATAATGAGTTGAGGTAGTGGGAGGAGAAACAAAATCCAGGACACATTCCTTTGAAGTAGCAGCAAAGATCAAATTGTTTTTGTTTTATTTTCATTTTAACCATATAACCATATTAAGTACACAGTGAAACAAAATAAAGTACCTTCAGGACCATGGTCCCACATAAAACATAAATTAAAATTATGAAAGAAAAAAAAAACTGACTAGCTACCTAGTTATCTGCCTAGCGGTGACAAGACAGATTGACATTTTTAAGTTTGACAAAGAAAAAAAAAAAAAAGAGACAACATAAAGGTTTCGTTCAAATATGCAAACAACGCGACAACATGACACAATTCATTACTGTGTGCTGATGACATGAGTTGAGGTAGTGGGAGGAGAAACAGTAACCAGGACACATTCCTTTGAAGTAGCAGCAAAGATCAAATACTTTTGTGCATATAAAAAGTAATGGATATTGTGCAAAAATTGCAGGTTGGTGTGAACCATTTAGCGATGGTCGTCGATCAGTGTGTATAATCAGTTTGTTCAGTTGTCCTGCATGTCGACGTGAGGGTAGAAGCTGTTCAGTGCATCTGAAATGGAGCCGTCACTGTAACAGGCGGGTGACGATGAGTTCTTTTGGTGATGTCCTTTTGTTGGTGATTGCTGGTGAAGCCGTGCTACATCGCTGAAATGGTTGATAATTCTCTGGTCATTTGAGCGCTTTGCCTCTCTATGGACCAGGAACGTTTGGCCCTTGCTGCTCTGATGGCTTGGGTCTTCACAAGTCCACGCACCTCCGCAGTAAATCTATTAAAATTTCTTTTTGGTTGTGTGATGATGTTCTTGGAGAAGGTGACAACAGCACTTGTTGATGATGTTTACTCCTCCAAGTCAGTGAAGTAAGTTGCAGCCTTCCTAAACAGTGTTCTCAAACAACAGTGCAGGCTTCTATTGGCCAGTTTTTCACCTGCTTCAGCACCAGGTGTCCCTTAATCATCAACTGTAAACAATAGTCAGTTGATCAAGAACATGAAGATAACTAGGCCTTTCACATCTAGGCAGACAAGACTGGTGTCACAGATTTACCATGCTAAGCTACAGTAGGTAATTCCTGGAACTCCGAATCTGGCTGGGTCAGCTTATCGCTGCTGTTTGCTGCGACCTTTTTTTTTTTTATCAAAGTCTTTTTTATTGGAAATATAAACAAGTTACATATACATACATCCATTGTACACTATTTTTTCTTTCTACCCATACCCCTCCCCCCACCCCACAATAAAAACAACAACAATCAAACAACAACAACAACAAAAATCTAAACTAAAGAGAGAAAAAAAGAAGAGAAAAAAAGAACAAAACAAACAAACAAAAAAAACAAAAACAAACAGCCAGTCAGCAGAAAGAAAAAAGGAAGAAAAAGAAATAAAATTAAATAAATTACGCATCAAACAGAAAATGTAATGAAGGAAGTATTAGGAACAGAGATTAAAAAAGAAATCTTTTATTACAGATCCAGTTGCTCTGCATCTACATGTTCAAAATGGCTTATAAATGGTTGCCAGACATCATAAAATTCCTGAGTCGATCCCCTTATAGAATAGCGAATCTTTTCTAGGTGAAGAAAGTACAAGACCTTCTTAATCCAATGAGCGCCCACTGGTGGTGACGACTCCTTCCACTTAGCCAGGACCAGTCTCCTAGCGAGAAGGGAGCTAAAGGCGATCATATTGGCCTTGGCGTCATTCAGACGAGCACCACTTGGGTCAACAATTGACCCATTCAACACCATAAATGGGGATGGTTCTAATGGTATCTGGCATATTTTTGACAAGGTATCAAAAATAAAACTCCAAAAATTGTTTAGCTTTGGGCAGGTCCAGAACATATGCAGCAGTGTAGCAGGTTCCTGCTTACATCGGTCACATGTGGGATCAAAATCTTTGCCAGTTTAACCTTGGACCAGTGAAGCCAGTGAACAATTTTAAACTGAATAACTCTGTGTTTGAGGCAGACTGATGATGAGTAAATTCTATGTATTATCTTTTGCCACAGTTTATCTGAGATTTGTTCTTGTAAATCATTTTTCCATTTGTCTTTAAGTAGATCTAATGTGGCTGAGTTACTTGTGTTTAATAACTTGTATACAGCACTAATCTGTTTGGCATCTGGCTTACAGCTAAAAACAGAATCTAAAAGGGATGGAGAAGGAGACAAAGGGAAAGACTCAGAATTAAAGGAAATGAAATTCCTCAGCTGTAGATATCTAAAAAAAAATGTGTCCTGGGAATGTTAAACTTTTGTATAAGTTGTTCAAATGAGCCAAAGATATTATCAATGTAAAGATCGTATAATGACACAACACCACACTCAGACCAAACCCCAAAAGCATTATCTGTATGAGAAGGAGCAAACATGCAGTGCCCATTCAGTGGTGCTATCAAAGATAGATCTGTAAGCTTAAAATGACGCCGAAACTGATTCCAAATTTTAACCAGTGGGTTTGAGGTAAAAGATGATGTGGGTTGTTTTTGTGGCAATTTAGCACATAATAATGATGAGAGAGATATTGATCCCATGGATGCTTCCTCTATAGCTACCCAGACGGGAGGGTTGACGGCACACTGCGCCCAGAATAACATGGCCCTCACATTAGCAGCCCAATAATAATAAAGAAAGTTTGGAAGTGCCATTCCTCCTAATTCACGGGGCCTCTGTAGGATACTTTGTTTAATACGTGGTTGTTTTTTATTCCAAATAAAAGTAGAAATCTGACTACTTAAGTTATTGAAAAAAGATTTTGTTAAAAAGATTGGAAGACACTGAAATAGGTAAAGGATTTTGGAAACAGATTCATTTTAACTGTGTTTATTCTTCCGCCCAAAGAGAGAGGTAGCAGGTCCCATCTTTCGAGATCTAATTTTGTTTTGGAAAGTTGAAGCTGATAATTCGCCTTATACAGATCTGCATGGTTATGTGTTATCCAAATCCCTAGATATTTGATTTTTCTGGGACTAATCTTAAAGGGGATCGAATCAGGAAACTGTGCTATATCGTTTTTAATTGGCATCATTTCACTTTTTTGTAGATTAACCTTATAGCCAGATATTTCACCAAAGTCTTTCAGTAAATCCACAAGTTTTGGTAGGCTGTGATGAGGCTCAAAGAAAGGGGATAAGTTGCTATTTGTCCAAACGGCAGCCAGTGGGGATGAGTATAGCACTTTTATCCATGATATAAATTTAGGGCCGAAACCAAATTTACCAAGAGTATAAAAAAGAACATCCCAATTCACTCGATCAAATGCTTTTTCTGCGTCGAGGGAAATAATTGTTTCCAAATTGTCAGATAGAGATAGATAACATTCAACAGCCGCCTAATATTAAAAAAAGAGTATCTGTTCTTTATAAAGCCTGTTTGATCAGGTGAAATAACACAATGAATTACTTTCTCCAGACGGCGGGCCAAAACTTTTGCTAAGATTTTCGTATCTGTATTCAACAATGAAATTGGACGATATGAACTGCAGTCAAGAGGGTTCTTTTCTTTCTTTAAAATTAAGGAGATAACTGCTTGCCGCAAAGTTGAAGGTAATGATCCAGAGGAAAAGCTTTCTCGGAAAACTGACGCCAACAGAGGAGAGAGCTGATTGGAAAAGGTTTTAAAAAATTCTGAAGGATATCCGTCTGGTCCAGGTGATTTACCAGATTGCATACTTCGTATTGCTATAGCAATGGATTGACAGAGTCAGTGGAGAGTGGTCTGATATCACTATAGCTTTATAATCCGAATCTGTTACAAGAGGACAAAGTCTTTTATCTACAAGAAAATAATCTATGCGTGAAAAAGTATTATGTACTGGAGAATAAAATGAGTACTTTCTTGTAGTAGGATTACGGAAACGCCAAACATCTGTCAATCCATAGGCCTCCAGGAAACTCTGTAAAACTTTTGCTGATTTGGATTTGGGCGTTTTGTTAGGCGAACTGCGATCTAAAACAGTGGAAAGAACGCAATTTATATCACCTCCTATGATAAGGTCGTCATATTTGGAATCCGAGACAGAAAGTTAGCAAAAAAACCTTCATCATCCCAATTGGGTGCATAAACATTAGCCAGAATAAGTGGAAGCTCGTATACTTGCCCAACTACGATAATATAACGGCCAGCAGTATCTGCATCTACAGTAGTTGCTACCAATGGTAAGTTTTTATTAATCAGAATAGCAGCCCCCCTCGCCTTTGAGCGGAAGTTGGAGTGATATACTTGTCCGATCCACCCCTCCCTTAATTTAGATTGGTCACATGTTTGTAAATGGGTCTCTTGAAGAAAAGCAATATCAGCTTTGAGATGTTGCAAATGAATAAGGACTTTTTTCCTCTTTACAGGATGGTTAAGAGATTTAACGTTCCAACTGACAAAATTGATCAAACATCCATTAGCCTGTCTAGAAGAAACACCTATTTTTGTCATTTAGCAATAGTGAAGCTGTAGATTTACAAAGAATAAAATAGAGCCATGAAAAAAAGAGCACAATTAAAAAGGAGAAAAGAGAGAGAGAAAAAGAGGTTTTAAAAAAGTACTGCTGACTGGCCTGAACCCTAACCCAATCACCCATTAAAACCGGGTGATTAACCCAACCCACACGAACATATCCACACACTGTGCTTATCCGGGTCCTATTGAGCCAAAATCAGGCTCTCACTGAAGCAACTTATAAGCTTGGAACAATAAAATATATAAACAGGTCTAAACATTAACTAGTCAACATCATCCTTATTATGGTTATGAAGTGTTAATTACAAATAGTTTTGTACTGAAACTAAAACGGGAACTTCAACACAACTACACTAACTTGTAATAAACCACGACGGCTTTCCCCGGTCAGTACTGTGTTTACCGTCCAGGTGCCCACAGTACGAAATGTGAACATCCTTCAGTAATTAAGGTCTGGCTTCTGCGGGAGTAATAACACTATGCTTCACATAGTGCATGGCTTTATCCGGATCTGTGAACATCTTGTCCTCGCCCTTATAGGTGATACTGAGTCGCGCAGAATACAAAATGCCGAAGCGCACACCGTCCTGTCCTCGTAAGAGTTTTCTAACTTCAGTAAATGCCGCACAAGCCTTGGCCACGCTCGGAGTGTAATCTGCAAATATGGCTATTTGCTCCCCATTAAAGCGAAGTGGACCTCGGGACCGGGCTCGGCGCAGCACCGCCACACAGTCCTGATGATAGTGTAGCTTGGCGACAATGGTGCGCGGTTTCCCTCCTTGCGTCTTGGGTCCGGAACTTCTGTACGAATGGTCAATAAGGAGGTCCTTGTCCATCTGCAGAACTTCGGTCAGTAGTTTAGAGACCGACGCGGTGGAGCTTGACCCTGGTTCCTCCGGAACACCCAGGATTCGAACGTTACATCGCCGCATTTTCCCTTCCATGTCGTCATACCTCGCTTTCAGTTCGGTCATTTCTGCCTGCAGACTCGTTATTGTAGTTTGCATTGAAACCACTTCATCCGACCATGTAGACAGTCCGCCCTCCATGTCCTTCACAGCAGCCTTAATCTGGTCCATTTCTGCGCAACTGGTGATTTCGGCCTTGAGCGTCTGTAACTCACCCTTAATGGAGTTCAGTTCTTCGGTCAGTGCACTCCTCAATTCTTCTTTAATAACTGTTAAAATGTCACTCTTGAGGGATAAGAGAATTTGGGATTTGAGGTCTTCGACGTCCATTTTTTCTGATTTTGAGGGAGATGAAGTAGCGGCTCGGCTCACTAACGGGGCTGAGGGCCGAGGATGTGCTGGGCCTAGTGCTGGATGAGCCACTGTATTTGTATTTTCTCAAGCTCGCAGCCATATCTGACACCAAAACAACTACTAAACTTGTCACCAAGTTATGGTTGCGTATTACCGACCAGTTAGTGAAATAAACTAGAAAGTTAAAAAAAAGGATTTTAACATAAAGTGTTATTATTCAGCGAGAGCCCGACAAAACACGTCCTACTCCATGATCGGCTCTATAGCGCCCACCCCCCCCTCCCCCCCTTTGCTGGGACCTTTGCGAAGAGCCACAAAGAATTAAAAGCGCCCAGGAATGAAAAGCACACATAAAAGGCTGAAGGGCAGTATGATGTGCTAGGTCATGAGCGTTCCATACAAGCGCACAGTACGTTGTTTGAAAGAATGTGTTTCTCATGACATTTTATCAAGCAGTTGGGGTCATAGGGTCTGAGAGATCTGAACCACCCACAACCAAGTTTCCCAGTGTTTCACAAACAGGTGGATTTATTCTCAGGAATTCCCAAAGAGGTAGGGCCAAAAACTTCCAGCCTCAGTCCCACAAAGAACCTAGGATGATCAATTTGCTCCCTGTATGCCCCAATTTGTCCACCATCTACTAATGTTATGAGAGCAAGAGCCTAAGGCCCAGAGCCTCGCACAGCACAATTGGTCTGAAAGTTCTCCAAAGACCTTCCTATTCAAGGTGGACTCCAAAAAGTATATCGGCCCATATAAGACACAACTAGCATTCATTTTGGTTGCTTACCATCGGTCATTCTCTGGTCAATGAAGATAAACCCCACCTCAAGCTTGCTCAAGCCAGTCATGTGCAGCACTCTTAAGGGTACAGTGAACACTCGTGGGTCTCAGGCTCACACATACTATACAATGATCTGGAAGTCCAACAAGTAGCTCTCTCAGAAAATGAAAGCCTAGAAGTTGGCTCTGCAGCCTTTAAAAATAAAAAGAAGAAATATATTGAAAAGCAATGATGAGCGGGCCTAAGCACCTGTGCCATAGGCACACGGGCGCACAACACAACCTGTGTGACTTTTGAGCACGCTGAGACCCCTAAAACCCCATGGACAATGAAGTCACTAAATATGGCATAAGTTTAAGACATCGTCGAGGTTGGACGTCTCTTTCTATGCGTCACTGCTAGTGATAGCTTGGTAACGACTGTAATGTCGTAGGTGCCTGG
>CM059219.1:28006871-28034718 GCA_030347435.1 Clarias fuscus
TTGTGGTACGTTTGTGGAAATGGGTGGTTTCCCTGTTCCATCTAATCAATCATCTATCTAGAGCTATCTCATCCACCAACACTCTAATGGCGCAGCGGCTTGAGATTGTTAATGAATCTGTGGACAGCATAAAGTGTGTGTGGGTGTGTGTGTGAGAGAGAGAGTATTACGTTTTGTGCATGTGTAGTATGTGTGCGATTGTAGAGTGTGTCTGCAGTCGGTCGTAGATGGGAGGGGTGTGGGCACTTTAACTCCACAGGTCCTTTGACTGGCAACCTCACAGTCAACTTCACCACAGATGTCTTTTCACGCTCAAAACGTGAAAACGACTAACAAAAAAGTTATTTAACATGTATGCCAAAATGCCTTTAATTCTTATGCTGTTCGTGCAGAGATAAAGCGTTTGCTCTGTTCTTAGCGCTGAACGAGCTCTGGAAAGCGGTTTTCTCCCACAACTAATGCATGGTCATGTAAAACAAAAACAAAAAAAAATGCAGTTTTTATGCTCAAAATGTGTAAGAGACTAACAAAAAAGTTGTCATTCAATATCCATTCAACAGAAGAAATTATCGTTCCTTTCACTTTTATGATCCTTGTGCTGAGATAATGCGTTTGCTGTGTTCTTAGCGCTGTACGAGCTCAGGAAAGCGGTTTTCTCACACAACTAATGCATGGTCATGTAAAACACATTTATATCCAGTCTTAATTCTCAAAATGTGAAAAAGACTAACAAAAAAAGTTGTTACTCAACATGTATGCCAGAATGCATGAAAGTGTTGGAAATTATGTGCCTTTTCAGTTTTATGCTCCTCGTGCTGAGTTAAAGCGTTTGCTGTGTTCTTAGCGCTGTACGAGCTCAGGAAAGCGGTTTTCTCACACAACTAATGCATGGTCATGTATAACGCACAGAAGCATTCATAGGCAGTTTTATGCTCAAAATGTGAAAAAGACTAACAAAAAAAGTTGTTACTCAACATGTATGCCAGAATGCATGAAAGTGTTGGAAATTATGTGCCTTTTCAGTTTTATGCTCCTCGTGCTGAGTTAAAGCGTTTGCTGTGTTCTTAGCGCTGTACGAGCTCAGGAAAGCGGTTTTCTCACACAACTAATGCATGGTCATGTATAACGCACAGAAGCATTCATAGGCTGTTTTATGCTCAAAATGTGAAAAAGACTAACAAAAAAAAGTTGTTACTCAACATGTATGCCAGAATGCATGAAAGTGGTGGAAATTATCATTCCTTTCACTTTTATGATCCTTGTGCTGAGATAATGCGTTTGCTGTGTTCTTAGCGCTGTACGAGCTCAGGAAAGCGGTTTTCTCACACAACTAATGCATGGTCATGTAAAACACATTTATATCCAGTCTTAATTCTCAAAATGTGAAAATGACTAACAAAAAAGTTGTTATTCAACATGTATGCCATAATGCATGAACGTGTTGAAAATTATCATTCCTTTCACTTTTATGCTCCTTGTGCTGAGATAAAGCGTTTGCTGTGTTCTTAGCGCTGTACGAGCTCAGGAAAGCGGTTTTCTCACACAACTAAGGCATGGTCACGTAAAACACATTTATATCCAGTCTTAATTCTCAAAATGTGAAAAAGACTAACAAAAAAGTTGTTATTCAACATGTATGCCATAATGCATGAACGTGTTGAAAATTATCATTCCTTTCACTTTTATGATCCTTGTGCTGAGATAAAGCGTTTGCTGTGTTCTTAGCGCTGTACGAGCTCAGGAAAGCGGTTTTCTCACACAACTAATGCATGGTCATGTAAAACACATTTATATGTAGTTTTTATGCTCAAAAAGTGAAAAAGACGTTAAGTGTTGAAAATAATCATTCCTTTCATTTTTATGGTGCTCGTGCTTAGATAAAGCGTTTGCTGTGTTCTTAGAGCCCTACGCCGTCCGGAAAGCAGTTAACTCACACAACTAATGCACGGTCATGTAAAACACTTTAAAATGCGGTTTTAATACTCAAAATGTGAAAAAGACTAACAAAAAAGTTTTATTTAACATCTATTCGAGAATACATGAAAGTGTTGGAAATTATCATTCCTTTTACTTTTATGCTTGCCGTGGTGACATAAAGCGTTTGCTGTGTTCTTAGCGCTGTACGAGCTCAGGAAAGCGGTTTTCTCACACAACTAATGCATGGTCATGTATAACGCACAGAAGGCATTCATAGGCAGTTTTATGCTCAAAATGTGAAAAAGACTAACAAAAAAGTTGTCATTCAACATTTATGCCAGGATGCATGAAAGTGTTGGAAATTATCATTCCTTTCACTTTTAAGCTCCTCGTGCTGAGATAATGCGTTTGCTGTGTTCTTAGCGCTGTACGAGCTGAGGAAAGCTTGTTTTTTTTTCACACAACTAATGAATGTTCGGGCATGTAAAACATACACAACGAGTTCATATGCAATTTTCATGCTCTAAATGTTTAAAGAATAACAAAAGAAATTGTAATTCAACATGTATGCCAGAATTCTTGAATGTTTTGGAAATTTTTTCTTTCGCTTTTCTAATACATAGAAATGTCATTTTTCACTTCATGTGAAAGGTGATTTACACCCTTATGTTTTTACATACACAAATAAATCATACAAAATATGATATTCAGAGAAATGCTTTGACAACGCTGCATGACCCAAGCATAAAATCAGAAAAGAGTATTCAAACAAAGAATATGACTATAATAATAAATTCATAGACTATGAATAAGAAAAAGTGCAATTAATTATGAAATAAGAAAATAAAAATTATATAAATTTAGAAAACAGCTTTTTGTTTATAGTTTATAGAATGAGGATATCTTCTGTAAGCAATGGGTAGGGACAGACGAGAGGCAGCGCATACATAGGATAATGGTGGTAGATCGAGGTACGCTTCCGCCACTGCAGGTCAGAGGTAATGTTTCGGTAGTGGAGAGACATACATCATGAACACATGAGGCTTTAGCATGTTGTTTGCTTTAAGTGTTCAAAAGCCAGCCTGCTTGAGCTACGTTCAAGTAGGCGTTTATTTTCATTTGAACCATATATAGTTTAGTACACAGTGAAACGAAACAACGTTTCTCTAGGACCAAGGTCCTACATACAGCATTACCATCATGAATGAACAAACACTAAATAAATATGCAACCTAATTAGCTGCTTAGCTGTGACAAGACAGATTGACATTTTTAAGTTAACAGAAAATTATGTTCTATCCCCCCAAAAAAGCGACAACATGAAGTGCTCGTTCAAATGTGCAACCAAGAGTAACAAAGTCACCTTTTCATTACTTTGTGCTAATGACATAATGAGTTGAGGTAGTGGGAGGAGAAACAAAATCCAGGACACATTCCTTTGAAGTAGCAGCAAAGATCAAATTGTTTTTGTTTTATTTTCATTTTAACCATATAACCATATTAAGTACACAGTGAAACAAAATAAAGTACCTTCAGGACCATGGTCCCACATAAAACATAAATTAAAATTATGAAAGAAAAAAAAAACTGACTAGCTACCTAGTTATCTGCCTAGCGGTGACAAGACAGATTGACATTTTTAAGTTTGACAAAGAAAAAAAAAAAAAAGAGACAACATAAAGGTTTCGTTCAAATATGCAAACAACGCGACAACATGACACAATTCATTACTGTGTGCTGATGACATGAGTTGAGGTAGTGGGAGGAGAAACAGTAACCAGGACACATTCCTTTGAAGTAGCAGCAAAGATCAAATACTTTTGTGCATATAAAAAGTAATGGATATTGTGCAAAAATTGCAGGTTGGTGTGAACCATTTAGCGATGGTCGTCGATCAGTGTGTATAATCAGTTTGTTCAGTTGTCCTGCATGTCGACGTGAGGGTAGAAGCTGTTCAGTGCATCTGAAATGGAGCCGTCACTGTAACAGGCGGGTGACGATGAGTTCTTTTGGTGATGTCCTTTTGTTGGTGATTGCTGGTGAAGCCGTGCTACATCGCTGAAATGGTTGATAATTCTCTGGTCATTTGAGCGCTTTGCCTCTCTATGGACCAGGAACGTTTGGCCCTTGCTGCTCTGATGGCTTGGGTCTTCACAAGTCCACGCACCTCCGCAGTAAATCTATTAAAATTTCTTTTTGGTTGTGTGATGATGTTCTTGGAGAAGGTGACAACAGCACTTGTTGATGATGTTTACTCCTCCAAGTCAGTGAAGTAAGTTGCAGCCTTCCTAAACAGTGTTCTCAAACAACAGTGCAGGCTTCTATTGGCCAGTTTTTCACCTGCTTCAGCACCAGGTGTCCCTTAATCATCAACTGTAAACAATAGTCAGTTGATCAAGAACATGAAGATAACTAGGCCTTTCACATCTAGGCAGACAAGACTGGTGTCACAGATTTACCATGCTAAGCTACAGTAGGTAATTCCTGGAACTCCGAATCTGGCTGGGTCAGCTTATCGCTGCTGTTTGCTGCGACCTTTTTTTTTTTTATCAAAGTCTTTTTTATTGGAAATATAAACAAGTTACATATACATACATCCATTGTACACTATTTTTTCTTTCTACCCATACCCCTCCCCCCACCCCACAATAAAAACAACAACAATCAAACAACAACAACAACAAAAATCTAAACTAAAGAGAGAAAAAAAGAAGAGAAAAAAAGAACAAAACAAACAAACAAAAAAAACAAAAACAAACAGCCAGTCAGCAGAAAGAAAAAAGGAAGAAAAAGAAATAAAATTAAATAAATTACGCATCAAACAGAAAATGTAATGAAGGAAGTATTAGGAACAGAGATTAAAAAAGAAATCTTTTATTACAGATCCAGTTGCTCTGCATCTACATGTTCAAAATGGCTTATAAATGGTTGCCAGACATCATAAAATTCCTGAGTCGATCCCCTTATAGAATAGCGAATCTTTTCTAGGTGAAGAAAGTACAAGACCTTCTTAATCCAATGAGCGCCCACTGGTGGTGACGACTCCTTCCACTTAGCCAGGACCAGTCTCCTAGCGAGAAGGGAGCTAAAGGCGATCATATTGGCCTTGGCGTCATTCAGACGAGCACCACTTGGGTCAACAATTGACCCATTCAACACCATAAATGGGGATGGTTCTAATGGTATCTGGCATATTTTTGACAAGGTATCAAAAATAAAACTCCAAAAATTGTTTAGCTTTGGGCAGGTCCAGAACATATGCAGCAGTGTAGCAGGTTCCTGCTTACATCGGTCACATGTGGGATCAAAATCTTTGCCAGTTTAACCTTGGACCAGTGAAGCCAGTGAACAATTTTAAACTGAATAACTCTGTGTTTGAGGCAGACTGATGATGAGTAAATTCTATGTATTATCTTTTGCCACAGTTTATCTGAGATTTGTTCTTGTAAATCATTTTTCCATTTGTCTTTAAGTAGATCTAATGTGGCTGAGTTACTTGTGTTTAATAACTTGTATACAGCACTAATCTGTTTGGCATCTGGCTTACAGCTAAAAACAGAATCTAAAAGGGATGGAGAAGGAGACAAAGGGAAAGACTCAGAATTAAAGGAAATGAAATTCCTCAGCTGTAGATATCTAAAAAAAAATGTGTCCTGGGAATGTTAAACTTTTGTATAAGTTGTTCAAATGAGCCAAAGATATTATCAATGTAAAGATCGTATAATGACACAACACCACACTCAGACCAAACCCCAAAAGCATTATCTGTATGAGAAGGAGCAAACATGCAGTGCCCATTCAGTGGTGCTATCAAAGATAGATCTGTAAGCTTAAAATGACGCCGAAACTGATTCCAAATTTTAACCAGTGGGTTTGAGGTAAAAGATGATGTGGGTTGTTTTTGTGGCAATTTAGCACATAATAATGATGAGAGAGATATTGATCCCATGGATGCTTCCTCTATAGCTACCCAGACGGGAGGGTTGACGGCACACTGCGCCCAGAATAACATGGCCCTCACATTAGCAGCCCAATAATAATAAAGAAAGTTTGGAAGTGCCATTCCTCCTAATTCACGGGGCCTCTGTAGGATACTTTGTTTAATACGTGGTTGTTTTTTATTCCAAATAAAAGTAGAAATCTGACTACTTAAGTTATTGAAAAAAGATTTTGTTAAAAAGATTGGAAGACACTGAAATAGGTAAAGGATTTTGGAAACAGATTCATTTTAACTGTGTTTATTCTTCCGCCCAAAGAGAGAGGTAGCAGGTCCCATCTTTCGAGATCTAATTTTGTTTTGGAAAGTTGAAGCTGATAATTCGCCTTATACAGATCTGCATGGTTATGTGTTATCCAAATCCCTAGATATTTGATTTTTCTGGGACTAATCTTAAAGGGGATCGAATCAGGAAACTGTGCTATATCGTTTTTAATTGGCATCATTTCACTTTTTTGTAGATTAACCTTATAGCCAGATATTTCACCAAAGTCTTTCAGTAAATCCACAAGTTTTGGTAGGCTGTGATGAGGCTCAAAGAAAGGGGATAAGTTGCTATTTGTCCAAACGGCAGCCAGTGGGGATGAGTATAGCACTTTTATCCATGATATAAATTTAGGGCCGAAACCAAATTTACCAAGAGTATAAAAAAGAAAATCCCAATTCACTCGATCAAATGCTTTTTCTGCGTCGAGGGAAATAATTGTTTCCAAATTGTCAGATAGAGATAGATAACATTCAACAGCCGCCTAATATTAAAAAAAGAGTATCTGTTCTTTATAAAGCCTGTTTGATCAGGTGAAATAACACAATGAATTACTTTCTCCAGACGGCGGGCCAAAACTTTTGCTAAGATTTTCGTATCTGTATTCAACAATGAAATTGGACGATATGAACTGCAGTCAAGAGGGTTCTTTTCTTTCTTTAAAATTAAGGAGATAACTGCTTGCCGCATAGTTGAGGTAATGATCCAGAGGAAAAGCTTTCTCGGAAAACTGACGCCAACAGAGGAGAGAGCTGATTGGAAAAGGTTTTAAAAAATTCTGAAGGATATCCGTCTGGTCCAGGTGATTTACCAGATTGCATACTTCGTATTGCTATAGCAATGGATTGACAGAGTCAGTGGAGAGTGGTCTGATATCACTATAGCTTTATAATCCGAATCTGTTACAAGAGGACAAAGTCTTTTATCTACAAGAAAATAATCTATGCGTGAAAAAGTATTATGTACTGGAGAATAAAATGAGTACTTTCTTGTAGTAGGATTACGGAAACGCCAAACATCTGTCAATCCATAGGCCTCCAGGAAACTCTGTAAAACTTTTGCTGATTTGGATTTGGGCGTTTTGTTAGGCGAACTGCGATCTAAAACAGTGGAAAGAACGCAATTTATATCACCTCCTATGATAAGGTCGTCATATTTGGAATCCGAGACAGAAAGTTAGCAAAAAAACCTTCATCATCCCAATTGGGTGCATAAACATTAGCCAGAATAAGTGGAAGCTCGTATACTTGCCCAACTACGATAATATAACGGCCAGCAGTATCTGCATCTACAGTAGTTGCTACCAATGGTAAGTTTTTATTAATCAGAATAGCAGCCCCCCTCGCCTTTGAGCGGAAGTTGGAGTGATATACTTGTCCGATCCACCCCTCCCTTAATTTAGATTGGTCACATGTTTGTAAATGGGTCTCTTGAAGAAAAGCAATATCAGCTTTGAGATGTTGCAAATGAATAAGGACTTTTTTCCTCTTTACAGGATGGTTAAGAGATTTAACGTTCCAACTGACAAAATTGATCAAACATCCATTAGCCTGTCTAGAAGAAACACCTATTTTTGTCATTTAGCAATAGTGAAGCTGTAGATTTACAAAGAATAAAATAGAGCCATGAAAAAAAGAGCACAATTAAAAAGGAGAAAAGAGAGAGAGAAAAAGAGGTTTTAAAAAAGTACTGCTGACTGGCCTGAACCCTAACCCAATCACCCATTAAAACCGGGTGATTAACCCAACCCACACGAACATATCCACACACTGTGCTTATCCGGGTCCTATTGAGCCAAAATCAGGCTCTCACTGAAGCAACTTATAAGCTTGGAACAATAAAATATATAAACAGGTCTAAACATTAACTAGTCAACATCATCCTTATTATGGTTATGAAGTGTTAATTACAAATAGTTTTGTACTGAAACTAAAACGGGAACTTCAACACAACTACACTAACTTGTAATAAACCACGACGGCTTTCCCCGGTCAGTACTGTGTTTACCGTCCAGGTGCCCACAGTACGAAATGTGAACATCCTTCAGTAATTAAGGTCTGGCTTCTGCGGGAGTAATAACACTATGCTTCACATAGTGCATGGCTTTATCCGGATCTGTGAACATCTTGTCCTCGCCCTTATAGGTGATACTGAGTCGCGCAGAATACAAAATGCCGAAGCGCACACCGTCCTGTCCTCGTAAGAGTTTTCTAACTTCAGTAAATGCCGCACAAGCCTTGGCCACGCTCGGAGTGTAATCTGCAAATATGGCTATTTGCTCCCCATTAAAGCGAAGTGGACCTCGGGACCGGGCTCGGCGCAGCACCGCCACACAGTCCTGATGATAGTGTAGCTTGGCGACAATGGTGCGCGGTTTCCCTCCTTGCGTCTTGGGTCCGGAACTTCTGTACGAATGGTCAATAAGGAGGTCCTTGTCCATCTGCAGAACTTCGGTCAGTAGTTTAGAGACCGACGCGGTGGAGCTTGACCCTGGTTCCTCCGGAACACCCAGGATTCGAACGTTACATCGCCGCATTTTCCCTTCCATGTCGTCATACCTCGCTTTCAGTTCGGTCATTTCTGCCTGCAGACTCGTTATTGTAGTTTGCATTGAAACCACTTCATCCGACCATGTAGACAGTCCGCCCTCCATGTCCTTCACAGCAGCCTTAATCTGGTCCATTTCTGCGCAACTGGTGATTTCGGCCTTGAGCGTCTGTAACTCACCCTTAATGGAGTTCAGTTCTTCGGTCAGTGCACTCCTCAATTCTTCTTTAATAACTGTTAAAATGTCACTCTTGAGGGATAAGAGAATTTGGGATTTGAGGTCTTCGACGTCCATTTTTTCTGATTTTGAGGGAGATGAAGTAGCGGCTCGGCTCACTAACGGGGCTGAGGGCCGAGGATGTGCTGGGCCTAGTGCTGGATGAGCCACTGTATTTGTATTTTCTCAAGCTCGCAGCCATATCTGACACCAAAACAACTACTAAACTTGTCACCAAGTTATGGTTGCGTATTACCGACCAGTTAGTGAAATAAACTAGAAAGTTAAAAAAAAGGATTTTAACATAAAGTGTTATTATTCAGCGAGAGCCCGACAAAACACGTCCTACTCCATGATCGGCTCTATAGCGCCCACCCCCCCCCCTCCCCCCCTTTGCTGGGACCTTTGCGAAGAGCCACAAAGAATTAAAAGCGCCCAGGAATGAAAAGCACACATAAAAGGCTGAAGGGCAGTATGATGTGCTAGGTCATGAGCGTTCCATACAAGCGCACAGTACGTTGTTTGAAAGAATGTGTTTCTCATGACATTTTATCAAGCAGTTGGGGTCATAGGGTCTGAGAGATCTGAACCACCCACAACCAAGTTTCCCAGTGTTTCACAAACAGGTGGATTTATTCTCAGGAATTCCCAAAGAGGTAGGGCCAAAAACTTCCAGCCTCAGTCCCACAAAGAACCTAGGATGATCAATTTGCTCCCTGTATGCCCCAATTTGTCCACCATCTACTAATGTTATGAGAGCAAGAGCCTAAGGCCCAGAGCCTCGCACAGCACAATTGGTCTGAAAGTTCTCCAAAGACCTTCCTATTCAAGGTGGACTCCAAAAAGTATATCGGCCCATATAAGACACAACTAGCATTCATTTTGGTTGCTTACCATCGGTCATTCTCTGGTCAATGAAGATAAACCCCACCTCAAGCTTGCTCAAGCCAGTCATGTGCAGCACTCTTAAGGGTACAGTGAACACTCGTGGGTCTCAGGCTCACACATACTATACAATGATCTGGAAGTCCAACAAGTAGCTCTCTCAGAAAATGAAAGCCTAGAAGTTGGCTCTGCAGCCTTTAAAAATAAAAAGAAGAAATATATTGAAAAGCAATGATGAGCGGGCCTAAGCACCTGTGCCATAGGCACACGGGCGCACAACACAACCTGTGTGACTTTTGAGCACGCTGAGACCCCTAAAACCCCATGGACAATGAAGTCACTAAATATGGCATAAGTTTAAGACATCGTCGAGGTTGGACGTCTCTTTCTATGCGTCACTGCTAGTGATAGCTTGGTAACGACTGTAATGTCGTAGGTGCCTGGGCCGGTCATTATTTGTGTAGGAGGCATAGGGTGTGGAGAGGATGTGTACTGTGTGTAAGGCATGTGTGTAGGATGTGTACTGTATGTGCAGGATAAGAAGATGATGTGTGTCTGTGTTTGTGTGTAGTGTGTGTGCGCGTGTGTGTAAGTATATGTGTATGTGTGTGTCATGTGTGTCTGTGTCGTCTGTTTGTGAAGTGTGTGTGTTTGTGTGGGTGTGTTTATGTGTATGTGTGTAGTGTGTATACAGTGTAATTTGTGGAGTTCATGTCTGTAGAGTGTGTCTGTGTGTATTTGTGTTTTTTTTAATATTTATTTATTCATTTGTCCTGTGGGAGTGTTAGTGTTTGTGTATGATCTGTTGTGAGTATTTAGGACGTATAGTGTGTGTGTGTGTGTGTGTGTGTGTGTGTGTGTGTGTGTGTGTGTGTGTGTGTGTGTGTGTGTGTGTGTGTGTGAACAAGTTGTGTAATGTTTTGTAGTATGTGTTTGTCTAGTGTGAATAGAATGTAGTGTCTGGAGTGTGTGTGTGTGCGAGTGTGTGTGTGTGTGCGTGTGTGTGTGTGTGTGTGTGTGTGTGTGTGTGTGTGTGTGTGTGTGTGTGTGTGTGTGTGACCAAGTTGTGTAATGTTTTGTAGTATGTGTTTGTCTAGTGTGAATAGAATGTAGTGTCTGGAGTGTGTGTGTGTGCGAGTGTGTGTGTGTGTGTGCGTGTGCGTGTGTGTGTGTGTGTGTGTGTGTGTGCGTGTGTGTGTGTGTGTGTGTGTGTGCGTGTGTGTGTGTGTGTGTGTATATTCCTAGAACTTCCCGGCACAGCTTATGGCTGCTGTCTTTTTGCACAGAAACAAAAAGCACACAGCAAAGGCCAAATGAGTGTATGATATGCTACGTGGTGAAGGTTTCATAGAAGGTTGTGGTACGTTTGTGGAAATGGGTGGTTGACTTGTTCCATCTTATCAAGCAGATAGAATCATCTATCTAGCGCTATCTCATCCACCAACAATACCCTTTCCCAGTGTCTCACAAACAGCTGGAATTTTTGGAGGTATTCTCAAAGAGGTAAGGGCAAGAACTACCCTCTTCCCAGCCACAAAGAACCAAGGATTGCATGATCAATTTGCTCCCTGCAGCCAGTTTGGCTACCATCTACCCACGTTCCCAGAGCAAGCCCCCAAGACACAGAGCCTCAACAGTGGGTCTAGGTGTTCCCCAAGAACCTGCAGCTAAAGGTTGATAGCAAGAATGTACATCGGGCCATTGAAGGTATCGCCGATCACTCCCCAGTTGATGAAGATAAACACCTCCTCAATCTCACTAATGCCACTCCTGTACAGCATTCTGGCGGGTCTATCGCCATCAATATCACAATGGGGACCCCATGCATGGTCAGTCGAGGATCACTTATGCATCCAAGGCAGCCACATACTATACGGTCTGCTTGTCTACCGAGGAGCTCTCTGAAGTTGAAGGCCAAGAAGTTGGCTTTTTAAAATTAAAAGAATAAGTATAATTGCAAGCAGCGATGAGCGGGATCAAACAACTGTGCCATCGCCACTTGGTCACACCTTACAATCTCTGTAATTTTTTATCACGCTACGTCCTTTTAAACAAGTATGACATAAGTTTAAGGCATCGTCATGGCTGGACGTGTCTTTCTAGTTATGCATTGTTAGTTGTCACTCAGTGTCAGACGGGTTTCATGGCAACTGTAATATTGCTGGTGCTTTAGCAGGTCATCATTTGTGTAGGATACTAGGAAGTGGATACTAGGTAGATAACGATGTGGACTTTGTGTGTGTTATGTGTAATGGTTGTGTGTATGTGTAGTATGTGTGAGTCTAGGATATAAGTGTGTAGTATGTGTATGTCTAGTGTTTGTGGCTTTGGTAGTTGTGTAGTATATGTGTGTATTGTGTGTGTGTGTGTGTGTGTGTGTGTGTGTGTGTGTGTGTGTGTGTGTGTGTATGTATGGGTCTGTGTCGGATGGGTTTGTGTGCAGTATGTTTAATTTATGTTTAATATTTGTATTGTTTGTGTGTGTAGAATAGTGCTTTAAAATGAATAATTATCATAGTTCTTCAATCACCCAAACCCGCTTCATCAATGAGTGCTCCGCATGGACATTCAGGCAACATACATGTCTGTACATGTCTGACAGTCACGGTACTATACTTCTCATTTTCTCCACCAATAGCGGTGTGCTTAACTTAAACGTCTTGAACTTCATGTTGAAGTATGTGTGTGTGTGTGTGTGTGTGTGTGTGTGTGTGTGTGTTTGTGTGTGTGTAGTATCTTTGTTTGTATGCATCAATTACGTTTGTTTGTTTTTTTCTGTTCCCGGCACAGAAACAAAAAGCACACAGAAAAGGCCATATGACTATGATATGTTACGTGGTGAAGGTTTCATAGAAGGTTGTGGTACGTTTGTGGAAATGGGTGGTTTCCCTGTTCCATCTAATCAATCATCTATCTAGAGCTATCTCATCCACCAACACTCTAATGGCGCAGCGGCTTGAGATTGTTAATGAATCTGTGGACAGCATAAAGTGTGTGTGGGTGTGTGTGTGAGAGAGAGAGTATTACGTTTTGTGCATGTGTAGTATGTGTGCGATTGTAGAGTGTGTCTGCAGTCGGTCGTAGATGGGAGGGGTGTGGGCACTTTAACTCCACAGGTCCTTTGACTGGCAACCTCACAGTCAACTTCACCACAGATGTCTTTTCACGCTCAAAACGTGAAAACGACTAACAAAAAAGTTATTTAACATGTATGCCAAAATGCCTTTAATTCTTATGCTGTTCGTGCAGAGATAAAGCGTTTGCTCTGTTCTTAGCGCTGAACGAGCTCTGGAAAGCGGTTTTCTCCCACAACTAATGCATGGTCATGTAAAACAAAAACAAAAAAAAATGCAGTTTTTATGCTCAAAATGTGTAAGAGACTAACAAAAAAGTTGTCATTCAATATCCATTCAACAGAAGAAATTATCGTTCCTTTCACTTTTATGATCCTTGTGCTGAGATAATGCGTTTGCTGTGTTCTTAGCGCTGTACGAGCTCAGGAAAGCGGTTTTCTCACACAACTAATGCATGGTCATGTAAAACACATTTATATCCAGTCTTAATTCTCAAAATGTGAAAAAGACTAACAAAAAAAAGTTGTTACTCAACATGTATGCCAGAATGCATGAAAGTGTTGGAAATTATGTGCCTTTTCAGTTTTATGCTCCTCGTGCTGAGTTAAAGCGTTTGCTGTGTTCTTAGCGCTGTACGAGCTCAGGAAAGCGGTTTTCTCACACAACTAATGCATGGTCATGTATAACGCACAGAAGCATTCATAGGCAGTTTTATGCTCAAAATGTGAAAAAGACTAACAAAAAAAGTTGTTACTCAACATGTATGCCAGAATGCATGAAAGTGTTGGAAATTATGTGCCTTTTCAGTTTTATGCTCCTCGTGCTGAGTTAAAGCGTTTGCTGTGTTCTTAGCGCTGTACGAGCTCAGGAAAGCGGTTTTCTCACACAACTAATGCATGGTCATGTATAACGCACAGAAGCATTCATAGGCTGTTTTATGCTCAAAATGTGAAAAAGACTAACAAAAAAAAGTTGTTACTCAACATGTATGCCAGAATGCATGAAAGTGGTGGAAATTATCATTCCTTTCACTTTTATGATCCTTGTGCTGAGATAATGCGTTTGCTGTGTTCTTAGCGCTGTACGAGCTCAGGAAAGCGGTTTTCTCACACAACTAATGCATGGTCATGTAAAACACATTTATATCCAGTCTTAATTCTCAAAATGTGAAAATGACTAACAAAAAAGTTGTTATTCAACATGTATGCCATAATGCATGAACGTGTTGAAAATTATCATTCCTTTCACTTTTATGCTCCTTGTGCTGAGATAAAGCGTTTGCTGTGTTCTTAGCGCTGTACGAGCTCAGGAAAGCGGTTTTCTCACACAACTAAGGCATGGTCACGTAAAACACATTTATATCCAGTCTTAATTCTCAAAATGTGAAAAAGACTAACAAAAAAGTTGTTATTCAACATGTATGCCATAATGCATGAACGTGTTGAAAATTATCATTCCTTTCACTTTTATGATCCTTGTGCTGAGATAAAGCGTTTGCTGTGTTCTTAGCGCTGTACGAGCTCAGGAAAGCGGTTTTCTCACACAACTAATGCATGGTCATGTAAAACACATTTATATGTAGTTTTTATGCTCAAAAAGTGAAAAAGACGTTAAGTGTTGAAAATAATCATTCCTTTCATTTTTATGGTGCTCGTGCTTAGATAAAGCGTTTGCTGTGTTCTTAGAGCCCTACGCCGTCCGGAAAGCAGTTAACTCACACAACTAATGCACGGTCATGTAAAACACTTTAAAATGCGGTTTTAATACTCAAAATGTGAAAAAGACTAACAAAAAAGTTTTATTTAACATCTATTCGAGAATACATGAAAGTGTTGGAAATTATCATTCCTTTTACTTTTATGCTTGCCGTGGTGACATAAAGCGTTTGCTGTGTTCTTAGCGCTGTACGAGCTCAGGAAAGCGGTTTTCTCACACAACTAATGCATGGTCATGTATAACGCACAGAAGGCATTCATAGGCAGTTTTATGCTCAAAATGTGAAAAAGACTAACAAAAAAGTTGTCATTCAACATTTATGCCAGGATGCATGAAAGTGTTGGAAATTATCATTCCTTTCACTTTTAAGCTCCTCGTGCTGAGATAATGCGTTTGCTGTGTTCTTAGCGCTGTACGAGCTGAGGAAAGCTTGTTTTTTTTTCACACAACTAATGAATGTTCGGGCATGTAAAACATACACAACGAGTTCATATGCAATTTTCATGCTCTAAATGTTTAAAGAATAACAAAAGAAATTGTAATTCAACATGTATGCCAGAATTCTTGAATGTTTTGGAAATTTTTTCTTTCGCTTTTCTAATACATAGAAATGTCATTTTTCACTTCATGTGAAAGGTGATTTACACCCTTATGTTTTTACATACACAAATAAATCATACAAAATATGATATTCAGAGAAATGCTTTGACAACGCTGCATGACCCAAGCATAAAATCAGAAAAGAGTATTCAAACAAAGAATATGACTATAATAATAAATTCATAGACTATGAATAAGAAAAAGTGCAATTAATTATGAAATAAGAAAATAAAAATTATATAAATTTAGAAAACAGCTTTTTGTTTATAGTTTATAGAATGAGGATATCTTCTGTAAGCAATGGGTAGGGACAGACGAGAGGCAGCGCATACATAGGATAATGGTGGTAGATCGAGGTACGCTTCCGCCACTGCAGGTCAGAGGTAATGTTTCGGTAGTGGAGAGACATACATCATGAACACATGAGGCTTTAGCATGTTGTTTGCTTTAAGTGTTCAAAAGCCAGCCTGCTTGAGCTACGTTCAAGTAGGCGTTTATTTTCATTTGAACCATATATAGTTTAGTACACAGTGAAACGAAACAACGTTTCTCTAGGACCAAGGTCCTACATACAGCATTACCATCATGAATGAACAAACACTAAATAAATATGCAACCTAATTAGCTGCTTAGCTGTGACAAGACAGATTGACATTTTTAAGTTAACAGAAAATTATGTTCTATCCCCCCAAAAAAGCGACAACATGAAGTGCTCGTTCAAATGTGCAACCAAGAGTAACAAAGTCACCTTTTCATTACTTTGTGCTAATGACATAATGAGTTGAGGTAGTGGGAGGAGAAACAAAATCCAGGACACATTCCTTTGAAGTAGCAGCAAAGATCAAATTGTTTTTGTTTTATTTTCATTTTAACCATATAACCATATTAAGTACACAGTGAAACAAAATAAAGTACCTTCAGGACCATGGTCCCACATAAAACATAAATTAAAATTATGAAAGAAAAAAAAAAACTGACTAGCTACCTAGTTATCTGCCTAGCGGTGACAAGACAGATTGACATTTTTAAGTTTGACAAAGAAAAAAAAAAAAAAGAGACAACATAAAGGTTTCGTTCAAATATGCAAACAACGCGACAACATGACACAATTCATTACTGTGTGCTGATGACATGAGTTGAGGTAGTGGGAGGAGAAACAGTAACCAGGACACATTCCTTTGAAGTAGCAGCAAAGATCAAATACTTTTGTGCATATAAAAAGTAATGGATATTGTGCAAAAATTGCAGGTTGGTGTGAACCATTTAGCGATGGTCGTCGATCAGTGTGTATAATCAGTTTGTTCAGTTGTCCTGCATGTCGACGTGAGGGTAGAAGCTGTTCAGTGCATCTGAAATGGAGCCGTCACTGTAACAGGCGGGTGACGATGAGTTCTTTTGGTGATGTCCTTTTGTTGGTGATTGCTGGTGAAGCCGTGCTACATCGCTGAAATGGTTGATAATTCTCTGGTCATTTGAGCGCTTTGCCTCTCTATGGACCAGGAACGTTTGGCCCTTGCTGCTCTGATGGCTTGGGTCTTCACAAGTCCACGCACCTCCGCAGTAAATCTATTAAAATTTCTTTTTGGTTGTGTGATGATGTTCTTGGAGAAGGTGACAACAGCACTTGTTGATGATGTTTACTCCTCCAAGTCAGTGAAGTAAGTTGCAGCCTTCCTAAACAGTGTTCTCAAACAACAGTGCAGGCTTCTATTGGCCAGTTTTTCACCTGCTTCAGCACCAGGTGTCCCTTAATCATCAACTGTAAACAATAGTCAGTTGATCAAGAACATGAAGATAACTAGGCCTTTCACATCTAGGCAGACAAGACTGGTGTCACAGATTTACCATGCTAAGCTACAGTAGGTAATTCCTGGAACTCCGAATCTGGCTGGGTCAGCTTATCGCTGCTGTTTGCTGCGACCTTTTTTTTTTTTATCAAAGTCTTTTTTATTGGAAATATAAACAAGTTACATATACATACATCCATTGTACACTATTTTTTCTTTCTACCCATACCCCTCCCCCCACCCCACAATAAAAACAACAACAATCAAACAACAACAACAACAAAAATCTAAACTAAAGAGAGAAAAAAAGAAGAGAAAAAAAGAACAAAACAAACAAACAAAAAAAAACAAAAACAAACAGCCAGTCAGCAGAAAGAAAAAAGGAAGAAAAAGAAATAAAATTAAATAAATTACGCATCAAACAGAAAATGTAATGAAGGAAGTATTAGGAACAGAGATTAAAAAAGAAATCTTTTATTACAGATCCAGTTGCTCTGCATCTACATGTTCAAAATGGCTTATAAATGGTTGCCAGACATCATAAAATTCCTGAGTCGATCCCCTTATAGAATAGCGAATCTTTTCTAGGTGAAGAAAGTACAAGACCTTCTTAATCCAATGAGCGCCCACTGGTGGTGACGACTCCTTCCACTTAGCCAGGACCAGTCTCCTAGCGAGAAGGGAGCTAAAGGCGATCATATTGGCCTTGGCGTCATTCAGACGAGCACCACTTGGGTCAACAATTGACCCATTCAACACCATAAATGGGGATGGTTCTAATGGTATCTGGCATATTTTTGACAAGGTATCAAAAATAAAACTCCAAAAATTGTTTAGCTTTGGGCAGGTCCAGAACATATGCAGCAGTGTAGCAGGTTCCTGCTTACATCGGTCACATGTGGGATCAAAATCTTTGCCAGTTTAACCTTGGACCAGTGAAGCCAGTGAACAATTTTAAACTGAATAACTCTGTGTTTGAGGCAGACTGATGATGAGTAAATTCTATGTATTATCTTTTGCCACAGTTTATCTGAGATTTGTTCTTGTAAATCATTTTTCCATTTGTCTTTAAGTAGATCTAATGTGGCTGAGTTACTTGTGTTTAATAACTTGTATACAGCACTAATCTGTTTGGCATCTGGCTTACAGCTAAAAACAGAATCTAAAAGGGATGGAGAAGGAGACAAAGGGAAAGACTCAGAATTAAAGGAAATGAAATTCCTCAGCTGTAGATATCTAAAAAAAAATGTGTCCTGGGAATGTTAAACTTTTGTATAAGTTGTTCAAATGAGCCAAAGATATTATCAATGTAAAGATCGTATAATGACACAACACCACACTCAGACCAAACCCCAAAAGCATTATCTGTATGAGAAGGAGCAAACATGCAGTGCCCATTCAGTGGTGCTATCAAAGATAGATCTGTAAGCTTAAAATGACGCCGAAACTGATTCCAAATTTTAACCAGTGGGTTTGAGGTAAAAGATGATGTGGGTTGTTTTTGTGGCAATTTAGCACATAATAATGATGAGAGAGATATTGATCCCATGGATGCTTCCTCTATAGCTACCCAGACGGGAGGGTTGACGGCACACTGCGCCCAGAATAACATGGCCCTCACATTAGCAGCCCAATAATAATAAAGAAAGTTTGGAAGTGCCATTCCTCCTAATTCACGGGGCCTCTGTAGGATACTTTGTTTAATACGTGGTTGTTTTTTATTCCAAATAAAAGTAGAAATCTGACTACTTAAGTTATTGAAAAAAGATTTTGTTAAAAAGATTGGAAGACACTGAAATAGGTAAAGGATTTTGGAAACAGATTCATTTTAACTGTGTTTATTCTTCCGCCCAAAGAGAGAGGTAGCAGGTCCCATCTTTCGAGATCTAATTTTGTTTTGGAAAGTTGAAGCTGATAATTCGCCTTATACAGATCTGCATGGTTATGTGTTATCCAAATCCCTAGATATTTGATTTTTCTGGGACTAATCTTAAAGGGGATCGAATCAGGAAACTGTGCTATATCGTTTTTAATTGGCATCATTTCACTTTTTTGTAGATTAACCTTATAGCCAGATATTTCACCAAAGTCTTTCAGTAAATCCACAAGTTTTGGTAGGCTGTGATGAGGCTCAAAGAAAGGGGATAAGTTGCTATTTGTCCAAACGGCAGCCAGTGGGGATGAGTATAGCACTTTTATCCATGATATAAATTTAGGGCCGAAACCAAATTTACCAAGAGTATAAAAAAGAAAATCCCAATTCACTCGATCAAATGCTTTTTCTGCGTCGAGGGAAATAATTGTTTCCAAATTGTCAGATAGAGATAGATAACATTCAACAGCCGCCTAATATTAAAAAAAGAGTATCTGTTCTTTATAAAGCCTGTTTGATCAGGTGAAATAACACAATGAATTACTTTCTCCAGACGGCGGGCCAAAACTTTTGCTAAGATTTTCGTATCTGTATTCAACAATGAAATTGGACGATATGAACTGCAGTCAAGAGGGTTCTTTTCTTTCTTTAAAATTAAGGAGATAACTGCTTGCCGCATAGTTGAAGGGTAATGATCCAGAGGAAAAGCTTTCTCGGAAAACTGACGCCAACAGAGGAGAGAGCTGATTGGAAAAGGTTTTAAAAAATTCTGAAGGATATCCGTCTGGTCCAGGTGATTTACCAGATTGCATACTTCGTATTGCTATAGCAATGGATTGACAGAGTCAGTGGAGAGTGGTCTGATATCACTATAGCTTTATAATCCGAATCTGTTACAAGAGGACAAAGTCTTTTATCTACAAGAAAATAATCTATGCGTGAAAAAGTATTATGTACTGGAGAATAAAATGAGTACTTTCTTGTAGTAGGATTACGGAAACGCCAAACATCTGTCAATCCATAGGCCTCCAGGAAACTCTGTAAAACTTTTGCTGATTTGGATTTGGGCGTTTTGTTAGGCGAACTGCGATCTAAAACAGTGGAAAGAACGCAATTTATATCACCTCCTATGATAAGGTCGTCATATTTGGAATCCGAGACAGAAAGTTAGCAAAAAAACCTTCATCATCCCAATTGGGTGCATAAACATTAGCCAGAATAAGTGGAAGCTCGTATACTTGCCCAACTACGATAATATAACGGCCAGCAGTATCTGCATCTACAGTAGTTGCTACCAATGGTAAGTTTTTATTAATCAGAATAGCAGCCCCCCTCGCCTTTGAGCGGAAGTTGGAGTGATATACTTGTCCGATCCACCCCTCCCTTAATTTAGATTGGTCACATGTTTGTAAATGGGTCTCTTGAAGAAAAGCAATATCAGCTTTGAGATGTTGCAAATGAATAAGGACTTTTTTCCTCTTTACAGGATGGTTAAGAGATTTAACGTTCCAACTGACAAAATTGATCAAACATCCATTAGCCTGTCTAGAAGAAACACCTATTTTTGTCATTTAGCAATAGTGAAGCTGTAGATTTACAAAGAATAAAATAGAGCCATGAAAAAAAGAGCACAATTAAAAAGGAGAAAAGAGAGAGAGAAAAAGAGGTTTTAAAAAAGTACTGCTGACTGGCCTGAACCCTAACCCAATCACCCATTAAAACCGGGTGATTAACCCAACCCACACGAACATATCCACACACTGTGCTTATCCGGGTCCTATTGAGCCAAAATCAGGCTCTCACTGAAGCAACTTATAAGCTTGGAACAATAAAATATATAAACAGGTCTAAACATTAACTAGTCAACATCATCCTTATTATGGTTATGAAGTGTTAATTACAAATAGTTTTGTACTGAAACTAAAACGGGAACTTCAACACAACTACACTAACTTGTAATAAACCACGACGGCTTTCCCCGGTCAGTACTGTGTTTACCGTCCAGGTGCCCACAATACGAAATGTGAACATCCTTCAGTAATTAAGGTCTGGCTTCTGCGGGAGTAATAACACTATGCTTCACATAGTGCATGGCTTTATCCGGATCTGTGAACATCTTGTCCTCGCCCTTATAGGTGATACTGAGTCGCGCAGAATACAAAATGCCGAAGCGCACACCGTCCTGTCCTCGTAAGAGTTTTCTAACTTCAGTAAATGCCGCACAAGCCTTGGCCACGCTCGGAGTGTAATCTGCAAATATGGCTATTTGCTCCCCATTAAAGCGAAGTGGACCTCGGGACCGGGCTCGGCGCAGCACCGCCACACAGTCCTGATGATAGTGTAGCTTGGCGACAATGGTGCGCGGTTTCCCTCCTTGCGTCTTGGGTCCGGAACTTCTGTACGAATGGTCAATAAGGAGGTCCTTGTCCATCTGCAGAACTTCGGTCAGTAGTTTAGAGACCGACGCGGTGGAGCTTGACCCTGGTTCCTCCGGAACACCCAGGATTCGAACGTTACATCGCCGCATTTTCCCTTCCATGTCGTCATACCTCGCTTTCAGTTCGGTCATTTCTGCCTGCAGACTCGTTATTGTAGTTTGCATTGAAACCACTTCATCCGACCATGTAGACAGTCCGCCCTCCATGTCCTTCACAGCAGCCTTAATCTGGTCCATTTCTGCGCAACTGGTGATTTCGGCCTTGAGCGTCTGTAACTCACCCTTAATGGAGTTCAGTTCTTCGGTCAGTGCACTCCTCAATTCTTCTTTAATAACTGTTAAAATGTCACTCTTGAGGGATAAGAGAATTTGGGATTTGAGGTCTTCGACGTCCATTTTTTCTGATTTTGAGGGAGATGAAGTAGCGGCTCGGCTCACTAACGGGGCTGAGGGCCGAGGATGTGCTGGGCCTAGTGCTGGATGAGCCACTGTATTTGTATTTTCTCAAGCTCGCAGCCATATCTGACACCAAAACAACTACTAAACTTGTCACCAAGTTATGGTTGCGTATTACCGACCAGTTAGTGAAATAAACTAGAAAGTTAAAAAAAAGGATTTTAACATAAAGTGTTATTATTCAGCGAGAGCCCGACAAAACACGTCCTACTCCATGATCGGCTCTATAGCGCCCACCCCCCCCTCCCCCCCTTTGCTGGGACCTTTGCGAAGAGCCACAAAGAATTAAAAGCGCCCAGGAATGAAAAGCACACATAAAAGGCTGAAGGGCAGTATGATGTGCTAGGTCATGAGCGTTCCATACAAGCGCACAGTACGTTGTTTGAAAGAATGTGTTTCTCATGACATTTTATCAAGCAGTTGGGGTCATAGGGTCTGAGAGATCTGAACCACCCACAACCAAGTTTCCCAGTGTTTCACAAACAGGTGGATTTATTCTCAGGAATTCCCAAAGAGGTAGGGCCAAAAACTTCCAGCCTCAGTCCCACAAAGAACCTAGGATGATCAATTTGCTCCCTGTATGCCCCAATTTGTCCACCATCTACTAATGTTATGAGAGCAAGAGCCTAAGGCCCAGAGCCTCGCACAGCACAATTGGTCTGAAAGTTCTCCAAAGACCTTCCTATTCAAGGTGGACTCCAAAAAGTATATCGGCCCATATAAGACACAACTAGCATTCATTTTGGTTGCTTACCATCGGTCATTCTCTGGTCAATGAAGATAAACCCCACCTCAAGCTTGCTCAAGCCAGTCATGTGCAGCACTCTTAAGGGTACAGTGAACACTCGTGGGTCTCAGGCTCACACATACTATACAATGATCTGGAAGTCCAACAAGTAGCTCTCTCAGAAAATGAAAGCCTAGAAGTTGGCTCTGCAGCCTTTAAAAATAAAAAGAAGAAATATATTGAAAAGCAATGATGAGCGGGCCTAAGCACCTGTGCCATAGGCACACGGGCGCACAACACAACCTGTGTGACTTTTGAGCACGCTGAGACCCCTAAAACCCCATGGACAATGAAGTCACTAAATATGGCATAAGTTTAAGACATCGTCGAGGTTGGACGTCTCTTTCTATGCGTCACTGCTAGTGATAGCTTGGTAACGACTGTAATGTCGTAGGTGCCTGGGCCGGTCATTATTTGTGTAGGAGGCATAGGGTGTGGAGAGGATGTGTACTGTGTGTAAGGCATGTGTGTAGGATGTGTACTGTATGTGCAGGATAAGAAGATGATGTGTGTCTGTGTTTGTGTGTAGTGTGTGTGCGCGTGTGTGTAAGTATATGTGTATGTGTGTGTCATGTGTGTCTGTGTCGTCTGTTTGTGAAGTGTGTGTGTTTGTGTGGGTGTGTTTATGTGTATGTGTGTAGTGTGTATACAGTGTAATTTGTGGAGTTCATGTCTGTAGAGTGTGTCTGTGTGTATTTGTGTTTTTTTAAATATTTATTTATTCATTTGTCCTGTGGGAGTGTTAGTGTTTGTGTATGATCTGTTGTGAGTATTTAGGACGTATAGTGTGTGTGTGTGTGTGTGTGTGTGTGTGTGTGTGTGTGTGTGTGTGTGTGTGTGTGTGTGTGTGTGTGTGTGTGAACAAGTTGTGTAATGTTTTGTAGTATGTGTTTGTCTAGTGTGAATAGAATGTAGTGTCTGGAGTGTGTGTGTGTGCGAGTGTGTGTGTGTGTGCGTGTGTGTGTGTGTGTGTGTGTGTGTGTGTGTGTGTGTGTGTGTGTGTGTGTGTGTGTGTGTGACCAAGTTGTGTAATGTTTTGTAGTATGTGTTTGTCTAGTGTGAATAGAATGTAGTGTCTGGAGTGTGTGTGTGTGCGAGTGTGTGTGTGTGTGTGCGTGTGCGTGTGTGTGTGTGTGTGTGTGTGTGTGCGTGTGTGTGTGTGTGTGTGTGTGTGCGTGTGTGTGTGTGTGTGTGTATATTCCTAGAACTTCCCGGCACAGCTTATGGCTGCTGTCTTTTTGCACAGAAACAAAAAGCACACAGCAAAGGCCAAATGAGTGTATGATATGCTACGTGGTGAAGGTTTCATAGAAGGTTGTGGTACGTTTGTGGAAATGGGTGGTTGACTTGTTCCATCTTATCAAGCAGATAGAATCATCTATCTAGCGCTATCTCATCCACCAACAATACCCTTTCCCAGTGTCTCACAAACAGCTGGAATTTTTGGAGGTATTCTCAAAGAGGTAAGGGCAAGAACTACCCTCTTCCCAGCCACAAAGAACCAAGGATTGCATGATCAATTTGCTCCCTGCAGCCAGTTTGGCTACCATCTACCCACGTTCCCAGAGCAAGCCCCCAAGACACAGAGCCTCAACAGTGGGTCTAGGTGTTCCCCAAGAACCTGCAGCTAAAGGTTGATAGCAAGAATGTACATCGGGCCATTGAAGGTATCGCCGATCACTCCCCAGTTGATGAAGATAAACACCTCCTCAATCTCACTAATGCCACTCCTGTACAGCATTCTGGCGGGTCTATCGCCATCAATATCACAATGGGGACCCATGCATGGTCAGTCGAGGATCACTTATGCATCCAAGGCAGCCACATACTATACGGTCTGCTTGTCTACCGAGGAGCTCTCTGAAGTTGAAGGCCAAGAAGTTGGCTTTTTAAAATTAAAAGAATAAGTATAATTGCAAGCAGCGATGAGCGGGATCAAACAACTGTGCCATCGCCACTTGGTCACACCTTACAATCTCTGTAATTTTTTATCACGCTACGTCCTTTTAAACAAGTATGACATAAGTTTAAGGCATCGTCATGGCTGGACGTGTCTTTCTAGTTATGCATTGTTAGTTGTCACTCAGTGTCAGACGGGTTTCATGGCAACTGTAATATTGCTGGTGCTTTAGCAGGTCATCATTTGTGTAGGATACTAGGAAGTGGATACTAGGTAGATAACGATGTGGACTTTGTGTGTGTTATGTGTAATGGTTGTGTGTATGTGTAGTATGTGTGAGTCTAGGATATAAGTGTGTAGTATGTGTATGTCTAGTGTTTGTGGCTTTGGTAGTTGAGTAGTATATGTGTGTATTGTGTGTGTGTGTGTGTGTGTGTGTGTGTGTGTGTGTGTGTGTGTGTGTGTGTGTGTGTGTGTGTGGTTGTGTGTGTGCATGTGTGTGTGTGTGTGTGTGTGTGTGTGTGTGTGTGTGTGTGTGTGTGTGTGTGTGTGTGTGTGTGTGTGTGTATGTATGGGTCTGTGTCGGATGGGTTTGTGTGCAGTATGTTTAATTTATGTTTAATATTTGTATTGTTTGTGTGTGTAGAATAGTGCTTTAAAATGAATAATTATCATAGTTCTTCAATCACCCAAACCCGCTTCATCAATGAGTGCTCCGCATGGACATTCAGGCAACATACATGTCTGTACATGTCTGACAGTCACGGTACTATACTTCTCATTTTCTCCACCAATAGCGGTGTGCTTAACTTAAACGTCTTGAACTTCATGTTGAAGTATGTGTGTGTGTGTGTGTGTGTGTGTGTGTGTGTGTGTTTGTGTGTGTGTAGTATCTTTGTTTGTATGCATCAATTACGTTTGTTTGTTTTTTTCTGTTCCCGGCACAGAAACAAAAAGCACACAGAAAAGGCCATATGACTATGATATGTTACGTGGTGAAGGTTTCATAGAAGGTTGTGGTACGTTTGTGGAAATGGGTGGTTTCCCTGTTCCATCTAATCAATCATCTATCTAGAGCTATCTCATCCACCAACACTCTAATGGCGCAGCGGCTTGAGATTGTTAATGAATCTGTGGACAGCATAAAGTGTGTGTGGGTGTGTGTGTGAGAGAGAGAGTATTACGTTTTGTGCATGTGTAGTATGTGTGCGATTGTAGAGTGTGTCTGCAGTCGGTCGTAGATGGGAGGGGTGTGGGCACTTTAACTCCACAGGTCCTTTGACTGGCAACCTCACAGTCAACTTCACCACAGATGTCTTTTCACGCTCAAAACGTGAAAACGACTAACAAAAAAGTTATTTAACATGTATGCCAAAATGCCTTTAATTCTTATGCTGTTCGTGCAGAGATAAAGCGTTTGCTCTGTTCTTAGCGCTGAACGAGCTCTGGAAAGCGGTTTTCTCCCACAACTAATGCATGGTCATGTAAAACAAAAACAAAAAAAAATGCAGTTTTTATGCTCAAAATGTGTAAGAGACTAACAAAAAAGTTGTCATTCAATATCCATTCAACAGAAGAAATTATCGTTCCTTTCACTTTTATGATCCTTGTGCTGAGATAATGCGTTTGCTGTGTTCTTAGCGCTGTACGAGCTCAGGAAAGCGGTTTTCTCACACAACTAATGCATGGTCATGTAAAACACATTTATATCCAGTCTTAATTCTCAAAATGTGAAAAAGACTAACAAAAAAAGTTGTTACTCAACATGTATGCCAGAATGCATGAAAGTGTTGGAAATTATCATTCCTTTCACTTTTATGCTCCTTGTGCTGAGATAAAGCGTTTGCTGTGTTCTTAGCGCTGTACGAGCTCAGGAAAGCGGTTTTCTCACACAACTAATGCATGGTCATGTATAACGCACAGAAGCATTCATAGGCAGTTTTATGCTCAAAATGTGAAAAAGACTAACAAAAAAAGTTGTTACTCAACATGTATGCCAGAATGCATGAAAGTGTTGGAAATTATCATTCCTTTCACTTTTATGATCCTTGTGCTGAGATAAAGCGTTTGCTGTGTTCTTAGCGCTGTACGAGCTCAGGAAAGCGGTTTTCTCACACAACTAATGCATGGTCATGTATAACGCACAGAAGCATTCATAGGCAGTTTTATGCTCAAAATGTGAAAAAGACTAACAAAAAAAGTTGTTACTCAACATGTATGCCAGAATGCATGAAAGTGTTGGAAATTATCATTCCTTTCACTTTTATGATCCTTGTGCTGAGATAAAGCGTTTGCTGTGTTCTTAGCGCTGTACGAGCTCAGGAAAGCGGTTTTCTCACACAACTAATGCATGGTCATGTAAAACACATTTATATCCAGTCTTAATTCTCAAAATGTGAAAAAGACTAACAAAAAAGTTGTTATTCAACATGTATGCCATAATGCATGAACGTGTTGAAAATTATCATTCCTTTCACTTTTATGCTCCTTGTGCTGAGATAAAGCGTTTGCTGTGTTCTTAGCGCTGTACGAGCTCAGGAAAGCGGTTTTCTCACACAACTAAGGCATGGTCATGTATAACGCACAGAAGCATTCATAGGCAGTCTTAATGCTCAAAATGTGAAAAAGACTAACAAAAAAAGTTGTTACTCAACATGTATGCCAGAATGCATGAAAGTGTTGGAAATTATCATTCCTTTCACTTTTATGATCCTTGTGCTGAGATAAAGCGTTTGCTGTGTTCTTAGCGCTGTACGAGCTCAGGAAAGCGGTTTTCTCACACAACTAATGCATGGTCATGTATAACCACATTTATATGCAGTTTTATGCTCAAAATGTGAAAAAGACTAACAAAAAAAGTTGTTAACATGTATGCCAGAATGCATGAAAGTGTTGGAAATTATCAGTGCCTTTTCAGTTTTATGCTCCTCGTGCTGAGATAAAGCGTTTGCTGTGTTCTTAGCGCTGTACGAGCTCAGGAAAGCGGTTTTCTCACACAACTAATGCATGGTCATGTATAACGCACAGAAGCATTCATAGGCAGTTTTATGCTCAAAATGTGAAAAAGACTAACAAAAAAAGTTGTTACTCAACATGTATGCCAGAATGCATGAAAGTGTTGGAAATTATCATTCCTTTCAGTTTTATGCTTGACCTGCTGAGATAAAGCGTTTGCTGTGTTCTTAGCGCTGTACGAGCTCAGGAAAGCGGTTTTCTCACACAACTAAGGCATGGTCATGTATAACGCACAGAAGCATTCATAGGCAGTTTTATGCTCAAAATGTGAAAAAGACTAACAAAAAAGTTGTTATTCAACATGTATGCCATAATGCATGAACGTGTTGAAAATTATCATTCCTTTCACTTTTCTAATACATAGAAATGCGTTT
>CM059219.1:28040218-28047718 GCA_030347435.1 Clarias fuscus
TCAAAATGTGAAAAAGACTAACAAAAAAAGTTGTTACTCAACATGTATGCCAGAATGCATGAAAGTGTTGGAAATTATCATTCCTTTCACTTTTATGATCCTTGTGCTGAGATAATGCGTTTGCTGTGTTCTTAGCGCTGTACGAGCTCAGGAAAGCGGTTTTCTCACACAACTAATGCATGGTCATGTATAACGCACAGAAGCATTCATAGGCAGTTTTATGCTCAAAATGTGAAAAAGACTAACACAAAAAGTTGTTACTCAACATGTATGCCAGAATGCATGAATGTGTTGGAAATTATATGTCCTTTCAGTTTTATGCTTGACCTGCTGAGATAAAGCGTTTGCTGTGTTCTTAGCGCTGTACGAGCTCAGGAAAGCGGTTTTCTCACACAACTAATGCATGGTCATGTAAAACACATTTATATGTAGTTTTTATGCTCAAAAAGTGAAAAAGACGTTAAGTGTTGAAAATAATCATTCCTTTCATTTTTATGGTGCTCGTGCTTAGATAAAGCGTTTGCTGTGTTCTTAGAGCCCTACGCCGTCCGGAAAGCAGTTAACTCACACAACTAATGCACGGTCATGTAAAACACTTTAAAATGCGGTTTTAATACTCAAAATGTGAAAAAGACTAACAAAAAAGTTTTATTTAACATCTATTCGAGAATACATGAAAGTGTTGGAAATTATCATTCCTTTTACTTTTATGCTTGCCGTGGTGACATAAAGCGTTTGCTGTGTTCTTAGCGCTGTACGAGCTCAGGAAAGCGGTTTTCTCACACAACTAATGCATGGTCATGTATAACGAACAGAAGGCATTCATAGGCAGTTTTATGCTCAAAATGTGAAAAAGACTAACAAAAAAGTTGTCATTCAACATTTATGCCAGGATGCATGAAAGTGTTGGAAATTATCATTCTTTTCACTTTTAAGCTCCTCGTGCTGAGATAATGCGTTTGCTGTGTTCTTAGCGCTGTACGAGCTGAGGAAAGCTTGTTTTTTTTTCACACAACTAATGAATGTTCGGGCATGTAAAACATACACAACGAGTTCATATGCAATTTTCATGCTCTAAATGTTTAAAGAATAACAAAAGAAATTGTAATTCAACATGTATGCCAGAATTCTTGAATGTTTTGGAAATTTTTTCTTTCGCTTTTCTAATACATAGAAATTTCATTTTTCACTTCATGTGAAAGGTGATTTACACCCTTATGTTTTTACATACAGTTAATAAGGAAGCAATGTTAAAATGAATGACATAATGTTGCTAAATTAATACATAGCGTAATAGATCACATTCGAACGTCAATTAAATTTCAAGTTTTATTTGTCAAATACACAAATAAATCATACAAAACATGATATTCAGAGAAATGCTTTGACAACGCTGCATGACCCAAGCATAAAATCAGAAAAGAGTATTCAAACAAAGAATATGACTATAATAATAAATTAATAGACTATGAATAAGAAAACGTGCAATTATTTATGAAATAAGAAAATAAAAATTATATAAATTTAGAAAACAGCTTTTTGTTTATAGTTTATAGAATGAGGATATCTTCTGTAAGCAATGGGTAGGGACAGACGAGAGGCAGCGCATACATAGGATAATGGTGGTAGATCGAGGTACGCTTCCGCCACTGCAGGTCAGAGGTAATGTTTCGGTAGTGGAGAGACATACATCATGAACACATGAGGCTTTAGCATGTTGTTTGCTTTAAGTGTTCAAAAGCCAGCCTGCTTGAGCTACGTTCAAGTAGGCGTTTATTTTCATTTGAACCATATATAGTTTAGTACACAGTGAAACGAAACAACGTTTCTCTAGGACCAAGGTCCTACATACAGCATTACCATCATGAATGAACAAACACTAAATAAATATGCAACCTAATTAGCTGCTTAGCTGTGACAAGACAGATTGACATTTTTAAGTTAACAGAAAATTATGTTCTATCCCCCCAAAAAAGCGACAACATGAAGTGCTCGTTCAAATGTGCAACCAAGAGTAACAAAGTCACCTTTTCATTACTTTGTGCTAATGACATAATGAGTTGAGGTAGTGGGAGGAGAAACAAAATCCAGGACACATTCCTTTGAAGTAGCAGCAAAGATCAAATTGTTTTTGTTTTATTTTCATTTTAACCATATAACCATATTAAGTACACAGTGAAACAAAATAAAGTACCTTCAGGACCATGGTCCCACATAAAACATAAATTAAAATTATGAAAGAAAAAAAAAACTGACTAGCTACCTAGTTATCTGCCTAGCGGTGACAAGACAGATTGACATTTTTAAGTTTGACAAAAAAAAAAAAAAAAAAAAGAGACAACATAAAGGTTTCGTTCAAATATGCAAACAACGCGACAACATGACACAATTCATTACTGTGTGCTGATGACATGAGTTGAGGTAGTGGGAGGAGAAACAGTAACCAGGACACATTCCTTTGAAGTAGCAGCAAAGATCAAATACTTTTGTGCATATAAAAAGTAATGGATATTGTGCAAAAATTGCAGTTTGGTGTGAACCATTTAGCGATGGTCGTCGATCAGTGTGTATAATCAGTTTGTTCAGTTGTCCTGCATGTCGACGTGAGGGTAGAAGCTGTTCAGTGCATCTGAAATGGAGCCGTCACTGTAACAGGCGGGTGACGATGAGTTCTTTTGGTGATGTCCTTTTGTTGGTGATTGCTGGTGAAGCCGTGCTACATCGCTGAAATGGTTGATAATTCTCTGGTCATTTGAGCGCTTTGCCTCTCTATGGACCAGGAACGTTTGGCCCTTGCTGCTCTGATGGCTTGGGTCTTCACAAGTCCACGCACCTCCGCAGTAAATCTATTAAAATTTCTTTTTGGTTGTGTGATGATGTTCTTGGAGAAGGTGACAACAGCACTTGTTGATGATGTTTACTCCTCCAAGTCAGTGAAGTAAGTTGCAGCCTTCCTAAACAGTGTTCTCAAACAACAGTGCAGGCTTCTATTGGCCAGTTTTTCACCTGCTTCAGCACCAGGTGTCCCTTAATCATCAACTGTAAACAATAGTCAGTTGATCAAGAACATGAAGATAACTAGGCCTTTCACATCTAGGCAGACAAGACTGGTGTCACAGATTTACCATGCTAAGCTACAGTAGGTAATTCCTGGAACTCCGAATCTGGCTGGGTCAGCTTATCGCTGCTGTTTGCTGCGACCTTTTTTTTTTTTTATCAAAGTCTTTTTTATTGGAAATATAAACAAGTTACATATACATACATCCATTGTACACTATTTTTTCTTTCTACCCATACCCCTCCCCCCACCCCACAATAAAAACAACAACAATCAAACAACAACAACAAAAATCTAAACTAAAGAGAGAAAAAAAAGAACAAAACAAACAAACAAAAAAAAAACAAACAAACAGCCAGTCAGCAGAAAGAAAAAAGGAAGAAAAAGAAATAAAATTAAATAAATTACGCATCAAACAGAAAATGTAATGAAGGAAGTATTAGGAACAGAGATTAAAAAAGAAATCTTTTATTACAGATCCAGTTGCTCTGCATCTACATGTTCAAAATGGCTTATAAATGGTTGCCAGACATCATAAAATTCCTGAGTCGATCCCCTTATAGAATAGCGAATCTTTTCTAGGTGAAGAAAGTACAAGACCTTCTTAATCCAATGAGCGCCCACTGGTGGTGACGACTCCTTCCACTTAGCCAGGACCAGTCTCCTAGCGAGAAGGGAGCTAAAGGCGATCATATTGGCCTTGGCGTCATTCAGACGAGCACCACTTGGGTCAACACCATAAATGGGGATGGTTCTAATGGTATCTGGCATATTTTTGACAAGGTATCAAAAATAAAACTCCAAAAATTGTTTAGCTTTGGGCAGGTCCAGAACATATGCAGCAGTGTAGCAGGTTCCTGCTTACATCGGTCACATGTGGAATCAAAATCTTTGCCAGTTTAACCTTGGACCAGTGAAGCCAGTGAACAATTTTAAACTGAATAACTCTGTGTTTGAGGCAGACTGATGATGAGTAAATTCTATGTATTATCTTTTGCCACAGTTTATCTGAGATTTGTTCTTGTAAATCATTTTTCCATTTGTCTTTAAGTAGATCTAATGTGGCTGAGTTACTTGTGTTTAATAACTTGTATACAGCACTAATCTGTTTGGCATCTGGCTTACAGCTAAAAACAGAATCTAAAAGGGATGGAGAAGGAGACAAAGGGAAAGACTCAGAATTAAAGGAAATGAAATTCCTCAGCTGTAGATATCTAAAAAAAAATGTGTCCTGGGAATGTTAAACTTTTGTATAAGTTGTTCAAATGAGCCAAAGATATTATCAATGTAAAGATCGTATAATGACACAACACCACACTCAGACCAAACCCCAAAAGCATTATCTGTATGAGAAGGAGCAAACATGCAGTGCCCATTCAGTGGTGCTATCAAAGATAGATCTGTAAGCTTAAAATGACGCCGAAACTGATTCCAAATTTTAACCAGTGGGTTTGAGGTAAAAGATGATGTGGGTTGTTTTTGTGGCAATTTAGCACATAATAATGATGAGAGAGATATTGATCCCATGGATGCTTCCTCTATAGCTACCCAGACGGGAGGGTTGACGGCACACTGCGCCCAGAATAACATGGCCCTCACATTAGCAGCCCAATAATAATAAAGAAAGTTTGGAAGTGCCATTCCTCCTAATTCACGGGGCCTCTGTAGGATACTTTGTTTAATACGTGGTTGTTTTTTATTCCAAATAAAAGTAGAAATCTGACTACTTAAGTTATTGAAAAAAGATTTTGTTAAAAAGATTGGAAGACACTGAAATAGGTAAAGGATTTTGGAAACAGATTCATTTTAACTGTGTTTATTCTTCCGCCCAAAGAGAGAGGTAGCAGGTCCCATCTTTCGAGATCTAATTTTGTTTTGGAAAGTTGAAGCTGATAATTCGCCTTATACAGATCTGCATGGTTATGTGTTATCCAAATCCCTAGATATTTGATTTTTCTGGGACTAATCTTAAAGGGGATCGAATCAGGAAACTGTGCTATATCGTTTTTAATTGGCATCATTTCACTTTTTTGTAGCTTAACCTTATAGCCAGATATTTCACCAAAGTCTTTCAGTAAATCCACAAGTTTTGGTAGGCTGTGATGAGGCTCAAAGAAAGGGGATAAGTTGCTATTTGTCCAAACGGCAGCCAGTGGGGATGAGTATAGCACTTTTATCCATGATATAAATTTAGGGCCGAAACCAAATTTACCAAGAGTATAAAAAAGAAAATCCCAATTCACTCGATCAAATGCTTTTTCTGCGTCGAGGGAAATAATTGTTTCCAAATTGTCAGATAGAGATAGATAACATTCAACAGCCGCCTAATATTAAAAAAAGAGTATCTGTTCTTTATAAAGCCTGTTTGATCAGGTGAAATAACACAATGAATTACTTTCTCCAGACGGCGGGCCAAAACTTTTGCTAAGATTTTCGTATCTGTATTCAACAATGAAATTGGACGATATGAACTGCAGTCAAGAGGGTTCTTTTCTTTCTTTAAAATTAAGGAGATAACTGCTTGCCGCATAGTTGAAGGTAATGATCCAGAGGAAAAGCTTTCTCGGAAAACTGACGCCAACAGAGGAGAGAGCTGATTGGAAAAGGTTTTAAAAAATTCTGAAGGATATCCATCTGGTCCAGGTGATTTACCAGATTGCATACTTCGTATTGCTATAGCAATGGATTGACAGAGTCAGTGGAGAGTGGTCTGATATCACTATAGCTTTATAATCCGAATCTGTTACAAGAGGACAAAGTCTTTTATCTACAAGAAAATAATCTATGCGTGAAAAAGTATTATGTACTGGAGAATAAAATGAGTACTTTCTTGTAGTAGGATTACGGAAACGCCAAACATCTGTCAATCCATAGGCCTCCAGGAAACTCTGTAAAACTTTTGCTGATTTGGATTTGGGCGTTTTGTTAGGCGAACTGCGATCTAAAACAGTGGAAAGAACGCAATTTATATCACCTCCTATGATAAGGTCGTCATATTTGGAATCCGAGACAGAAAGTTAGCAAAAAAACCTTCATCATCCCAATTGGGTGCATAAACATTAGCCAGAATAAGTGGAAGCTCGTATACTTGCCCAACTACGATAATATAACGGCCAGCAGTATCTGCATCTACAGTAGTTGCTACCAATGGTAAGTTTTTATTAATCAGAATAGCAGCCCCCCTCGCCTTTGAGCGGAAGTTGGAGTGATATACTTGTCCGATCCACCCCTCCCTTAATTTAGGGACATGGTCACATGTTTGTAAATGGGTCTCTTGAAGAAAAGCAATATCAGCTTTGAGATGTTGCAAATGAATAAGGACTTTTTTCCTCTTTACAGGATGGTTAAGAGATTTAACGTTCCAACTGACAAAATTGATCAAACATCCATTAGCCTGTCTAGAAGAAACACCTATTTTTGTCATTTAGCAATAGTGAAGCTGTAGATTTACAAAGAATAAAATAGAGCCATGAAAAAAAGAGCACAATTAAAAAGGAGAAAAGAGAGAGAGAAAAAGAGGTTTTAAAAAAGTACTGCTGACTGGCCTGAACCCTAACCCAATCACCCATTAAAACCGGGTGATTAACCCAACCCACACGAACATATCCACACACTGTGCTTATCCGGGTCCTATTGAGCCAAAATCAGGCTCTCACTGAAGCAACTTATAAGCTTGGAACAATAAAATATATAAACAGGTCTAAACATTAACTAGTCAACATCATCCTTATTATGGTTATGAAGTGTTAATTACAAATAGTTATGTACTGAAACTAAAACGGGAACTTCAACACAACTACACTAACTTGTAATAAACCACGACGGCTTTCCCCGGTCAGTACTGTGTTTACCGTCCAGGTGCCCACAGTACGAAATGTGAACATCCTTCAGTAATTAAGGTCTGGCTTCTGCGGGAGTAATAACACTATGCTTCACATAGTGCATGGCTTTATCCGGATCTGTGAACATCTTGTCCTCGCCCTTATAGGTGATACGGAGTCGCGCAGAATACAAAATGCCGAAGCGCACACCGTCCTGTCCTCGTAAGAGTTTTCTAACTTCAGTAAATGCCGCACAAGCCTTGGCCACGCTCGGAGTGTAATCTGGAAATATGGCTATTTGCTCCCCATTAAAGCGAAGTGGACCTCGGGACCGGGCTCGGCGCAGCACCGCCACACAGTCCTGATGATAGTGTAGCTTGGCGACAATGGTGCGCGGTTTCCCTCCTTGCGTCTTGGGTCCGGAACTTCTGTACGAATGGTCAATAAGGAGGTCCTTGTCCATCTGCAGAACTTCGGTCAGTAGTTTAGAGACCGACGCGGTGGAGCTTGACCCTGGTTCCTCCGGAACACCCAGGATTCGAACGTTACATCGCCGCATTTTCCCTTCCATGTTGTCATACCTCGCTTTCAGTTCGGTCATTTCTGCCTGCAGACTCGTTA
>CM059219.1:28052718-28062718 GCA_030347435.1 Clarias fuscus
CCTTTTCAGTTTTATGCTCCTCGTGCTGAGTTAAAGCGTTTGCTGTGTTCTTAGCGCTGTACGAGCTCAGGAAAGCGGTTTTCTCACACAACTAATGCATGGTCATGTATAACGCACAGAAGCATTCATAGGCAGTTTTAATGCTCAAAATGTGAAAAAGACTAACAAAAAAAGTTGTTACTCAACATGTATGCCAGAATGCATGAAAGTGTTGGAAATTATCATTCCTTTCAGTTTTATGCTCCTCGTGCTGAGATAAAGCGTTTGCTGTGTTCTTAGCGCTGTACGAGCTCAGGAAAGCGGTTTTCTCACACAACTAATGCATGGTCATGTAAAACCACAGAAGCATTCATAGCCAGTCTTAATGCTCAAAATGTGAAAAAGACTAACAAAAAAAGTTGTTACTCAACATGTATGCCAGAATGCATGAAAGTGTTGGAAATTATCATGCCTTTTCAGTTTTATGCTCCTCGTGCTGAGTTAAAGCGTTTGCTGTGTTCTTAGCGCTGTACGAGCTCAGGAAAGCGGTTTTCTCACACAACTAATGCATGGTCATGTATAACGCACAGAAGCATTCATAGGCAGTTTTATGCTCAAAATGTGAAAAAGACTAACAAAAAAAGTTGTTACTCAACATGTATGCCAGAATGCATGAAAGTGTTGGAAATTATCGTTCCTTTCAGTTTTATGCTCCTCGTGCTGAGATAAAGCGTTTGCTGTGTTCTTAGCGCTGTACGAGCTCAGGAAAGCGGTTTTCTCACACAACTAATGCATGGTCATGTATAACGCACAGAAGCATTCATAGGCAGTCTTTATGCTCAAAATGTGAAAAAGACTAACAAAAAAAGTTGTTACTCAACATGTATGCCAGAATGCATGAAAGTGTTGGAAATTATCATTCCTTTCACTTTTATGATCCTTGTGCTGAGATAATGCGTTTGCTGTGTTCTTAGCGCTGTACGAGCTCAGGAAAGCGGTTTTCTCACACAACTAATGCATGGTCATGTAAAACACATTTATATCCAGTCTTAATTCTCAAAATGTGAAAAAGACTAACAAAAAAAGTTGTTACTCAACATGTATGCCAGAATGCATGAAAGTGTTGGAAATTATCATTCCTTTCACTTTTATGATCCTCGTGCTGAGATAAAGCGTTTGCTGTGTTCTTAGCGCTGTACGAGCTCAGGAAAGCGGTTTTCTCACACAACTAATGCATGGTCATGTAAAACACATTTATATCCAGTCTTAATTCTCAAAATGTGAAAAAGACTAACAAAAAAAGTTGTTACTCAACATGTATGCCAGAATGCATGAAAGTGTTGGAAATTATGTGCCTTTTCAGTTTTATGGTCCTCGTGCTGAGTTAAAGCGTTTGCTGTGTTCTTAGCGCTGTACGAGCTCAGGAAAGCGGTTTTCTCACACAACTAATGCATGGTCATGTATAACGCACAGAAGCATTCATAGGCAGTTTTATGCTCAAAATGTGAAAAAGACTAACAAAAAAAGTTGTTACTCAACATGTATGCCAGAATGCATGAAAGTGTTGGAAATTATCATTCCTTTCACTTTTATGATCCTTGTGCTGAGATAATGCGTTTGCTGTGTTCTTAGCGCTGTACGAGCTCAGGAAAGCGGTTTTCTCACACAACTAATGCATGGTCATGTATAACGCACAGAAGCATTCATAGGCAGTTTTATGCTCAAAATGTGAAAAAGACTAACACAAAAAGTTGTTACTCAACATGTATGCCAGAATGCATGAAAGTGTTGGAAATTATATGTCCTTTCAGTTTTATGCTTGACCTGCTGAGATAAAGCGTTTGCTGTGTTCTTAGCGCTGTACGAGCTCAGGAAAGCGGTTTTCTCACACAACTAATGCATGGTCATGTAAAACACATTTATATGTAGTTTTTATGCTCAAAAAGTGAAAAAGACGTTAAGTGTTGAAAATAATCATTCCTTTCATTTTTATGGTGCTCGTGCTTAGATAAAGCGTTTGCTGTGTTCTTAGAGCCCTACGCCGTCCGGAAAGCAGTTAACTCACACAACTAATGCACGGTCATGTAAAACACTTTAAAATGCGGTTTTAATACTCAAAATGTGAAAAAGACTAACAAAAAAGTTTTATTTAACATCTATTCGAGAATACATGAAAGTGTTGGAAATTATCATTCCTTTTACTTTTATGCTTGCCGTGGTGACATAAAGCGTTTGCTGTGTTCTTAGCGCTGTACGAGCTCAGGAAAGCGGTTTTCTCACACAACTAATGCATGGTCATGTATAACGAACAGAAGGCATTCATAGGCAGTTTTATGCTCAAAATGTGAAAAAGACTAACAAAAAAGTTGTCATTCAACATTTATGCCAGGATGCATGAAAGTGTTGGAAATTATCATTCTTTTCACTTTTAAGCTCCTCGTGCTGAGATAATGCGTTTGCTGTGTTCTTAGCGCTGTACGAGCTGAGGAAAGCTTGTTTTTTTTTCACACAACTAATGAATGTTCGGGCATGTAAAACATACACAACGAGTTCATATGCAATTTTCATGCTCTAAATGTTTAAAGAATAACAAAAGAAATTGTAATTCAACATGTATGCCAGAATTCTTGAATGTTTTGGAAATTTTTTCTTTCGCTTTTCTAATACATAGAAATTTCATTTTTCACTTCATGTGAAAGGTGATTTACACCCTTATGTTTTTACATACAGTTAATAAGGAAGCAATGTTAAAATGAATGACATAATGTTGCTAAATTAATACATAGCGTAATAGATCACATTCGAACGTCAATTAAATTTCAAGTTTTATTTGTCAAATACACAAATAAATCATACAAAACATGATATTCAGAGAAATGCTTTGACAACGCTGCATGACCCAAGCATAAAATCAGAAAAGAGTATTCAAACAAAGAATATGACTATAATAATAAATTAATAGACTATGAATAAGAAAACGTGCAATTATTTATGAAATAAGAAAATAAAAATTATATAAATTTAGAAAACAGCTTTTTGTTTATAGTTTATAGAATGAGGATATCTTCTGTAAGCAATGGGTAGGGACAGACGAGAGGCAGCGCATACATAGGATAATGGTGGTAGATCGAGGTACGCTTCCGCCACTGCAGGTCAGAGGTAATGTTTCGGTAGTGGAGAGACATACATCATGAACACATGAGGCTTTAGCATGTTGTTTGCTTTAAGTGTTCAAAAGCCAGCCTGCTTGAGCTACGTTCAAGTAGGCGTTTATTTTCATTTGAACCATATATAGTTTAGTACACAGTGAAACGAAACAACGTTTCTCTAGGACCAAGGTCCTACATACAGCATTACCATCATGAATGAACAAACACTAAATAAATATGCAACCTAATTAGCTGCTTAGCTGTGACAAGACAGATTGACATTTTTAAGTTAACAGAAAATTATGTTCTATCCCCCCAAAAAAGCGACAACATGAAGTGCTCGTTCAAATGTGCAACCAAGAGTAACAAAGTCACCTTTTCATTACTTTGTGCTAATGACATAATGAGTTGAGGTAGTGGGAGGAGAAACAAAATCCAGGACACATTCCTTTGAAGTAGCAGCAAAGATCAAATTGTTTTTGTTTTATTTTCATTTTAACCATATAACCATATTAAGTACACAGTGAAACAAAATAAAGTACCTTCAGGACCATGGTCCCACATAAAACATAAATTAAAATTATGAAAGAAAAAAAAAACTGACTAGCTACCTAGTTATCTGCCTAGCGGTGACAAGACAGATTGACATTTTTAAGTTTGACAAAAAAAAAAAAAAAAAAAAAGAGACAACATAAAGGTTTCGTTCAAATATGCAAACAACGCGACAACATGACACAATTCATTACTGTGTGCTGATGACATGAGTTGAGGTAGTGGGAGGAGAAACAGTAACCAGGACACATTCCTTTGAAGTAGCAGCAAAGATCAAATACTTTTGTGCATATAAAAAGTAATGGATATTGTGCAAAAATTGCAGTTTGGTGTGAACCATTTAGCGATGGTCGTCGATCAGTGTGTATAATCAGTTTGTTCAGTTGTCCTGCATGTCGACGTGAGGGTAGAAGCTGTTCAGTGCATCTGAAATGGAGCCGTCACTGTAACAGGCGGGTGACGATGAGTTCTTTTGGTGATGTCCTTTTGTTGGTGATTGCTGGTGAAGCCGTGCTACATCGCTGAAATGGTTGATAATTCTCTGGTCATTTGAGCGCTTTGCCTCTCTATGGACCAGGAACGTTTGGCCCTTGCTGCTCTGATGGCTTGGGTCTTCACAAGTCCACGCACCTCCGCAGTAAATCTATTAAAATTTCTTTTTGGTTGTGTGATGATGTTCTTGGAGAAGGTGACAACAGCACTTGTTGATGATGTTTACTCCTCCAAGTCAGTGAAGTAAGTTGCAGCCTTCCTAAACAGTGTTCTCAAACAACAGTGCAGGCTTCTATTGGCCAGTTTTTCACCTGCTTCAGCACCAGGTGTCCCTTAATCATCAACTGTAAACAATAGTCAGTTGATCAAGAACATGAAGATAACTAGGCCTTTCACATCTAGGCAGACAAGACTGGTGTCACAGATTTACCATGCTAAGCTACAGTAGGTAATTCCTGGAACTCCGAATCTGGCTGGGTCAGCTTATCGCTGCTGTTTGCTGCGACCTTTTTTTTTTTTTTATCAAAGTCTTTTTTATTGGAAATATAAACAAGTTACATATACATACATCCATTGTACACTATTTTTTCTTTCTACCCATACCCCTCCCCCCACCCCACAATAAAAACAACAACAATCAAACAACAACAACAAAAATCTAAACTAAAGAGAGAAAAAAAAGAACAAAACAAACAAACAAAAAAAAAACAAACAAACAGCCAGTCAGCAGAAAGAAAAAAGGAAGAAAAAGAAATAAAATTAAATAAATTACGCATCAAACAGAAAATGTAATGAAGGAAGTATTAGGAACAGAGATTAAAAAAGAAATCTTTTATTACAGATCCAGTTGCTCTGCATCTACATGTTCAAAATGGCTTATAAATGGTTGCCAGACATCATAAAATTCCTGAGTCGATCCCCTTATAGAATAGCGAATCTTTTCTAGGTGAAGAAAGTACAAGACCTTCTTAATCCAATGAGCGCCCACTGGTGGTGACGACTCCTTCCACTTAGCCAGGACCAGTCTCCTAGCGAGAAGGGAGCTAAAGGCGATCATATTGGCCTTGGCGTCATTCAGACGAGCACCACTTGGGTCAACACCATAAATGGGGATGGTTCTAATGGTATCTGGCATATTTTTGACAAGGTATCAAAAATAAAACTCCAAAAATTGTTTAGCTTTGGGCAGGTCCAGAACATATGCAGCAGTGTAGCAGGTTCCTGCTTACATCGGTCACATGTGGAATCAAAATCTTTGCCAGTTTAACCTTGGACCAGTGAAGCCAGTGAACAATTTTAAACTGAATAACTCTGTGTTTGAGGCAGACTGATGATGAGTAAATTCTATGTATTATCTTTTGCCACAGTTTATCTGAGATTTGTTCTTGTAAATCATTTTTCCATTTGTCTTTAAGTAGATCTAATGTGGCTGAGTTACTTGTGTTTAATAACTTGTATACAGCACTAATCTGTTTGGCATCTGGCTTACAGCTAAAAACAGAATCTAAAAGGGATGGAGAAGGAGACAAAGGGAAAGACTCAGAATTAAAGGAAATGAAATTCCTCAGCTGTAGATATCTAAAAAAAAATGTGTCCTGGGAATGTTAAACTTTTGTATAAGTTGTTCAAATGAGCCAAAGATATTATCAATGTAAAGATCGTATAATGACACAACACCACACTCAGACCAAACCCCAAAAGCATTATCTGTATGAGAAGGAGCAAACATGCAGTGCCCATTCAGTGGTGCTATCAAAGATAGATCTGTAAGCTTAAAATGACGCCGAAACTGATTCCAAATTTTAACCAGTGGGTTTGAGGTAAAAGATGATGTGGGTTGTTTTTGTGGCAATTTAGCACATAATAATGATGAGAGAGATATTGATCCCATGGATGCTTCCTCTATAGCTACCCAGACGGGAGGGTTGACGGCACACTGCGCCCAGAATAACATGGCCCTCACATTAGCAGCCCAATAATAATAAAGAAAGTTTGGAAGTGCCATTCCTCCTAATTCACGGGGCCTCTGTAGGATACTTTGTTTAATACGTGGTTGTTTTTTATTCCAAATAAAAGTAGAAATCTGACTACTTAAGTTATTGAAAAAAGATTTTGTTAAAAAGATTGGAAGACACTGAAATAGGTAAAGGATTTTGGAAACAGATTCATTTTAACTGTGTTTATTCTTCCGCCCAAAGAGAGAGGTAGCAGGTCCCATCTTTCGAGATCTAATTTTGTTTTGGAAAGTTGAAGCTGATAATTCGCCTTATACAGATCTGCATGGTTATGTGTTATCCAAATCCCTAGATATTTGATTTTTCTGGGACTAATCTTAAAGGGGATCGAATCAGGAAACTGTGCTATATCGTTTTTAATTGGCATCATTTCACTTTTTTGTAGCTTAACCTTATAGCCAGATATTTCACCAAAGTCTTTCAGTAAATCCACAAGTTTTGGTAGGCTGTGATGAGGCTCAAAGAAAGGGGATAAGTTGCTATTTGTCCAAACGGCAGCCAGTGGGGATGAGTATAGCACTTTTATCCATGATATAAATTTAGGGCCGAAACCAAATTTACCAAGAGTATAAAAAAGAAAATCCCAATTCACTCGATCAAATGCTTTTTCTGCGTCGAGGGAAATAATTGTTTCCAAATTGTCAGATAGAGATAGATAACATTCAACAGCCGCCTAATATTAAAAAAAGAGTATCTGTTCTTTATAAAGCCTGTTTGATCAGGTGAAATAACACAATGAATTACTTTCTCCAGACGGCGGGCCAAAACTTTTGCTAAGATTTTCGTATCTGTATTCAACAATGAAATTGGACGATATGAACTGCAGTCAAGAGGGTTCTTTTCTTTCTTTAAAATTAAGGAGATAACTGCTTGCCGCATAGTTGAAGGTAATGATCCAGAGGAAAAGCTTTCTCGGAAAACTGACGCCAACAGAGGAGAGAGCTGATTGGAAAAGGTTTTAAAAAATTCTGAAGGATATCCATCTGGTCCAGGTGATTTACCAGATTGCATACTTCGTATTGCTATAGCAATGGATTGACAGAGTCAGTGGAGAGTGGTCTGATATCACTATAGCTTTATAATCCGAATCTGTTACAAGAGGACAAAGTCTTTTATCTACAAGAAAATAATCTATGCGTGAAAAAGTATTATGTACTGGAGAATAAAATGAGTACTTTCTTGTAGTAGGATTACGGAAACGCCAAACATCTGTCAATCCATAGGCCTCCAGGAAACTCTGTAAAACTTTTGCTGATTTGGATTTGGGCGTTTTGTTAGGCGAACTGCGATCTAAAACAGTGGAAAGAACGCAATTTATATCACCTCCTATGATAAGGTCGTCATATTTGGAATCCGAGACAGAAAGTTAGCAAAAAAACCTTCATCATCCCAATTGGGTGCATAAACATTAGCCAGAATAAGTGGAAGCTCGTATACTTGCCCAACTACGATAATATAACGGCCAGCAGTATCTGCATCTACAGTAGTTGCTACCAATGGTAAGTTTTTATTAATCAGAATAGCAGCCCCCCTCGCCTTTGAGCGGAAGTTGGAGTGATATACTTGTCCGATCCACCCCTCCCTTAATTTAGGGACATGGTCACATGTTTGTAAATGGGTCTCTTGAAGAAAAGCAATATCAGCTTTGAGATGTTGCAAATGAATAAGGACTTTTTTCCTCTTTACAGGATGGTTAAGAGATTTAACGTTCCAACTGACAAAATTGATCAAACATCCATTAGCCTGTCTAGAAGAAACACCTATTTTTGTCATTTAGCAATAGTGAAGCTGTAGATTTACAAAGAATAAAATAGAGCCATGAAAAAAAGAGCACAATTAAAAAGGAGAAAAGAGAGAGAGAAAAAGAGGTTTTAAAAAAGTACTGCTGACTGGCCTGAACCCTAACCCAATCACCCATTAAAACCGGGTGATTAACCCAACCCACACGAACATATCCACACACTGTGCTTATCCGGGTCCTATTGAGCCAAAATCAGGCTCTCACTGAAGCAACTTATAAGCTTGGAACAATAAAATATATAAACAGGTCTAAACATTAACTAGTCAACATCATCCTTATTATGGTTATGAAGTGTTAATTACAAATAGTTATGTACTGAAACTAAAACGGGAACTTCAACACAACTACACTAACTTGTAATAAACCACGACGGCTTTCCCCGGTCAGTACTGTGTTTACCGTCCAGGTGCCCACAGTACGAAATGTGAACATCCTTCAGTAATTAAGGTCTGGCTTCTGCGGGAGTAATAACACTATGCTTCACATAGTGCATGGCTTTATCCGGATCTGTGAACATCTTGTCCTCGCCCTTATAGGTGATACGGAGTCGCGCAGAATACAAAATGCCGAAGCGCACACCGTCCTGTCCTCGTAAGAGTTTTCTAACTTCAGTAAATGCCGCACAAGCCTTGGCCACGCTCGGAGTGTAATCTGGAAATATGGCTATTTGCTCCCCATTAAAGCGAAGTGGACCTCGGGACCGGGCTCGGCGCAGCACCGCCACACAGTCCTGATGATAGTGTAGCTTGGCGACAATGGTGCGCGGTTTCCCTCCTTGCGTCTTGGGTCCGGAACTTCTGTACGAATGGTCAATAAGGAGGTCCTTGTCCATCTGCAGAACTTCGGTCAGTAGTTTAGAGACCGACGCGGTGGAGCTTGACCCTGGTTCCTCCGGAACACCCAGGATTCGAACGTTACATCGCCGCATTTTCCCTTCCATGTTGTCATACCTCGCTTTCAGTTCGGTCATTTCTGCCTGCAGACTCGTTATTGTAGTTTGCATTGAAACCACTTCATCCGACCATGTAGATAGTCCGCCCTCCATGTCCTTCACAGCAGCCTTAATCTGGTCCATTTCTGCGCAACTGGTGATTTCGGCCTTGAGCGTCTGTAACTCACCCTTAATGGAGTTCAGTTCTTCGGTCAGTGCACTCCTCAATTCTTCTTTAATAACTGTTAAAATGTCACTCTTGAGGGTTAAGAGAATTTGGGATTTGAGGTCTTCGACGTCCATTTTTTCTGATTTTGAGGGAGATGAAGTAGCGGCTCGGCTCACTAACGGGGCTGAGGGCCGAGGATGTGCTGGGCCTAGTGCTGGATGAGCCACTGTATTTGTATTTTCTCAAGCTCGCAGCCATATCTGACACCAAAACAACTACTAAACTTGTCACCAAGTTATGGTTGCGTATTACCGACCAGTTAGTGAAATAAACTAGAAATTAAAAAAAAGGATTTTAACATAAAGTGTTATTATTCAGCGAGAGCCCGACAAAACACGTCCTACTCCATGATCGGCTCTATAGCGCCCACCCCCCCTCCCCCCCTTTGCTGGGACCTTTGCGAAGAGCCACAAAGAATTAAAAGCGCCCAGGAATGAAAAGCACACATAAAAGGCTGAAGGGCAGTATGATGTGCTAGGTCATGAGCGTTCCATACAAGCGCACAGTACGTTGTTTGAAAGAATGTGTTTCTCATGACATTTTATCAAGCAGTTGGGGTCATAGGGTCTGAGAGATCTGAACCACCCACAACCAAGTTTCCCAGTGTTTCACAAACAGGTGGATTTATTCTCAGGAATTCCCAAAGAGGTAGGGCCAAAAACTTCCAGCCTCAGTCCCACAAAGAACCTAGGATGATCAATTTGCTCCCTGTATGCCCCAATTTGTCCACCATCTACTAATGTTATGAGAGCAAGAGCCTAAGGCCCAGAGCCTCGCACAGCACAATTGGTCTGAAAGTTCTCCAAAGACCTTCCTATTCAAGGTGGACTCCAAAAAGTATATCGGCCCATA
>CM059219.1:28067718-28075218 GCA_030347435.1 Clarias fuscus
TCATGTATAACGCACAGAAGCATTCATAGGCAGTTTTATGCTCAAAATGTGAAAACGACTAACAAAAAAAGTTGTTACTCAACATGTATGCCAGAATGCATGAAAGTGTTGGAAATTATCATTCCTTTCACTTTTATGATCCTTGTGCTGAGATAATGCGTTTGCTGTGTTCTTAGCGCTGTACGAGCTCAGGAAAGCGGTTTTCTACCACAACTAATGCATGGTCATGTAAAACACATTTATATCCAGTCTTAATTCTCAAAATGTGAAAAAGACTAACAAAAAAAAGTTGTTACTCAACATGTATGCCAGAATGCATGAAAGTGTTGGAAATTATGTGCCTTTTCAGTTTTATGGTCCTCGTGCTGAGTTAAAGCGTTTGCTGTGTTCTTAGCGCTGTACGAGCTCAGGAAAGCGGTTTTCTCACACAACTAATGCATGGTCATGTATAACGCACAGAAGCATTCATAGGCAGTTTTATGCTCAAAATGTGAAAAAGACTAACAAAAAAAGTTGTTACTCAACAAGTATGCCAGAATGCATGAAAGTGTTGGAAATTATCATTCCTTTCACTTTTATGATCCTTGTGCTGAGATAATGCGTTTGCTGTGTTCTTAGCGCTGTACGAGCTCAGGAAAGCGGTTTTCTCACACAACTAATGCATGGTCATGTATAACGCACAGAAGCATTCATAGGCAGTTTTATGCTCAAAATGTGAAAAAGACTAACACAAAAAGTTGTTACTCAACATGTATGCCAGAATGCATGAATGTGTTGGAAATTATATGTCCTTTCAGTTTTATGCTTGACCTGCTGAGATAAAGCGTTTGCTGTGTTCTTAGCGCTGTACGAGCTCAGGAAAGCGGTTTTCTCACACAACTAATGCATGGTCATGTAAAACACATTTATATGTAGTTTTTATGCTCAAAAAGTGAAAAAGACGTTAAGTGTTGAAAATAATCATTCCTTTCATTTTTATGGTGCTCGTGCTTAGATAAAGCGTTTGCTGTGTTCTTAGAGCCCTACGCCGTCCGGAAAGCAGTTAACTCACACAACTAATGCACGGTCATGTAAAACACTTTAAAATGCGGTTTTAATACTCAAAATGTGAAAAAGACTAACAAAAAAGTTTTATTTAACATCTATTCGAGAATACATGAAAGTGTTGGAAATTATCATTCCTTTTACTTTTATGCTTGCCGTGGTGACATAAAGCGTTTGCTGTGTTCTTAGCGCTGTACGAGCTCAGGAAAGCGGTTTTCTCACACAACTAATGCATGGTCATGTATAACGAACAGAAGGCATTCATAGGCAGTTTTATGCTCAAAATGTGAAAAAGACTAACAAAAAAGTTGTCATTCAACATTTATGCCAGGATGCATGAAAGTGTTGGAAATTATCATTCTTTTCACTTTTAAGCTCCTCGTGCTGAGATAATGCGTTTGCTGTGTTCTTAGCGCTGTACGAGCTGAGGAAAGCTTGTTTTTTTTTCACACAACTAATGAATGTTCGGGCATGTAAAACATACACAACGAGTTCATATGCAATTTTCATGCTCTAAATGTTTAAAGAATAACAAAAGAAATTGTAATTCAACATGTATGCCAGAATTCTTGAATGTTTTGGAAATTTTTTCTTTCGCTTTTCTAATACATAGAAATTTCATTTTTCACTTCATGTGAAAGGTGATTTACACCCTTATGTTTTTACATACAGTTAATAAGGAAGCAATGTTAAAATGAATGACATAATGTTGCTAAATTAATACATAGCGTAATAGATCACATTCGAACGTCAATTAAATTTCAAGTTTTATTTGTCAAATACACAAATAAATCATACAAAACATGATATTCAGAGAAATGCTTTGACAACGCTGCATGACCCAAGCATAAAATCAGAAAAGAGTATTCAAACAAAGAATATGACTATAATAATAAATTAATAGACTATGAATAAGAAAACGTGCAATTAATTATGAAATAAGAAAATAAAAATTATATAAATTTAGAAAACAGCTTTTTGTTTATAGTTTATAGAATGAGGATATCTTCTGTAAGCAATGGGTAGGGACAGACGAGAGGCAGCGCATACATAGGATAATGGTGGTAGATCGAGGTACGCTTCCGCCACTGCAGGTCAGAGGTAATGTTTCGGTAGTGGAGAGACATACATCATGAACACATGAGGCTTTAGCATGTTGTTTGCTTTAAGTGTTCAAAAGCCAGCCTGCTTGAGCTACGTTCAAGTAGGCGTTTATTTTCATTTGAACCATATATAGTTTAGTACACAGTGAAACGAAACAACGTTTCTCTAGGACCAAGGTCCTACATACAGCATTACCATCATGAATGAACAAACACTAAATAAATATGCAACCTAATTAGCTGCTTAGCTGTGACAAGACAGATTGACATTTTTAAGTTAACAGAAAATTATGTTCTATCCCCCCAAAAAAGCGACAACATGAAGTGCTCGTTCAAATGTGCAACCAAGAGTAACAAAGTCACCTTTTCATTACTTTGTGCTAATGACATAATGAGTTGAGGTAGTGGGAGGAGAAACAAAATCCAGGACACATTCCTTTGAAGTAGCAGCAAAGATCAAATTGTTTTTGTTTTATTTTCATTTTAACCATATAACCATATTAAGTACACAGTGAAACAAAATAAAGTACCTTCAGGACCATGGTCCCACATAAAACATAAATTAAAATTATGAAAGAAAAAAAAAACTGACTAGCTACCTAGTTATCTGCCTAGCGGTGACAAGACAGATTGACATTTTTAAGTTTGACAAAGAAAAAAAAAAAAAAGAGACAACATAAAGGTTTCGTTCAAATATGCAAACAACGCGACAACATGACACAATTCATTACTGTGTGCTGATGACATGAGTTGAGGTAGTGGGAGGAGAAACAGTAACCAGGACACATTCCTTTGAAGTAGCAGCAAAGATCAAATACTTTTGTGCATATAAAAAGTAATGGATATTGTGCAAAAGAGTAATTGCAGGTTGGTGTGAACCATTTAGCGATGGTCGTCGATCAGTGTGTATAATCAGTTTGTTCAGTTGTCCTGCATGTCGACGTGAGGGTAGAAGCTGTTCAGTGCATCTGAAATGGAGCCGTCACTGTAACAGGCGGGTGACGATGAGTTCTTTTGGTGATGTCCTTTTGTTGGTGATTGCTGGTGAAGCCGTGCTACATCGCTGAAATGGTTGATAATTCTCTGGTCATTTGAGCGCTTTGCCTCTCTATGGACCAGGAACGTTTGGCCCTTGCTGCTCTGATGGCTTGGGTCTTCACAAGTCCACGCACCTCCGCAGTAAATCTATTAAAATTTCTTTTTGGTTGTGTGATGATGTTCTTGGAGAAGGTGACAACAGCACTTGTTGATGATGTTTACTCCTCCAAGTCAGTGAAGTAAGTTGCAGCCTTCCTAAACAGTGTTCTCAAACAACAGTGCAGGCTTCTATTGGCCAGTTTTTCACCTGCTTCAGCACCAGGTGTCCCTTAATCATCAACTGTAAACAATAGTCAGTTGATCAAGAACATGAAGATAACTAGGCCTTTCACATCTAGGCAGACAAGACTGGTGTCACAGATTTACCATGCTAAGCTACAGTAGGTAATTCCTGGAACTCCGAATCTGGCTGGGTCAGCTTATCGCTGCTGTTTGCTGCGACCTTTTTTTTTTTTTATCAAAGTCTTTTTTATTGGAAATATAAACAAGTTACATATACATACATCCATTGTACACTATTTTTTCTTTCTACCCATACCCCTCCCCCCACCCCACAATAAAAACAACAACAATCAAACAACAACAACAAAAATCTAAACTAAAGAGAGAAAAAAAAGAAGAGAAAAAAAGAACAAAACAAACAAACAAAAAAACAAAACAAACAAACAGCCAGTCAGCAGAAAGAAAAAAGGAAGAAAAAGAAATAAAATTAAATAAATTACGCATCAAACAGAAAATGTAATGAAGGAAGTATTAGGAACAGAGATTAAAAAAGAAATCTTTTATTACAGATCCAGTTGCTCTGCATCTACATGTTCAAAATGGCTTATAAATGGTTGCCAGACATCATAAAATTCCTGAGTCGATCCCCTTATAGAATAGCGAATCTTTTCTAGGTGAAGAAAGTACAAGACCTTCTTAATCCAATGAGCGCCCACTGGTGGTGACGACTCCTTCCACTTAGCCAGGACCAGTCTCCTAGCGAGAAGGGAGCTAAAGGCGATCATATTGGCCTTGGCGTCATTCAGACGAGCACCACTTGGGTCAACACCATAAATGGGGATGGTTCTAATGGTATCTGGCATATTTTTGACAAGGTATCAAAAATAAAACTCCAAAAATTGTTTAGCTTTGGGCAGGTCCAGAACATATGCAGCAGTGTAGCAGGTTCCTGCTTACATCGGTCACATGTGGGATCAAAATCTTTGCCAGTTTAACCTTGGACCAGTGAAGCCAGTGAACAATTTTAAACTGAATAACTCTGTGTTTGAGGCAGACTGATGATGAGTAAATTCTATGTATTATCTTTTGCCACAGTTTATCTGAGATTTGTTCTTGTAAATCATTTTTCCATTTGTCTTTAAGTAGATCTAATGTGGCTGAGTTACTTGTGTTTAATAACTTGTATACAGCACTAATCTGTTTGGCATCTGGCTTACAGCTAAAAACAGAATCTAAAAGGGATGGAGAAGGAGACAAAGGGAAAGACTCAGAATTAAAGGAAATGAAATTCCTCAGCTGTAGATATCTAAAAAAAAATGTGTCCTGGGAATGTTAAACTTTTGTATAAGTTGTTCAAATGAGCCAAAGATATTATCAATGTAAAGATCGTATAATGACACAACACCACACTCAGACCAAACCCCAAAAGCATTATCTGTATGAGAAGGAGCAAACATGCAGTGCCCATTCAGTGGTGCTATCAAAGATAGATCTGTAAGCTTAAAATGACGCCGAAACTGATTCCAAATTTTAACCAGTGGGTTTGAGGTAAAAGATGATGTGGGTTGTTTTTGTGGCAATTTAGCACATAATAATGATGAGAGAGATATTGATCCCATGGATGCTTCCTCTATAGCTACCCAGACGGGAGGGTTGACGGCACACTGCGCCCAGAATAACATGGCCCTCACATTAGCAGCCCAATAATAATAAAGAAAGTTTGGAAGTGCCATTCCTCCTAATTCACGGGGCCTCTGTAGGATACTTTGTTTAATACGTGGTTGTTTTTTATTCCAAATAAAAGTAGAAATCTGACTACTTAAGTTATTGAAAAAAGATTTTGTTAAAAAGATTGGAAGACACTGAAATAGGTAAAGGATTTTGGAAACAGATTCATTTTAACTGTGTTTATTCTTCCGCCCAAAGAGAGAGGTAGCAGGTCCCATCTTTCGAGATCTAATTTTGTTTTGGAAAGTTGAAGCTGATAATTCGCCTTATACAGATCTGCATGGTTATGTGTTATCCAAATCCCTAGATATTTGATTTTTCTGGGACTAATCTTAAAGGGGATCGAATCAGGAAACTGTGCTATATCGTTTTTAATTGGCATCATTTCACTTTTTTGTAGATTAACCTTATAGCCAGATATTTCACCAAAGTCTTTCAGTAAATCCACAAGTTTTGGTAGGCTGTGATGAGGCTCAAAGAAAGGGGATAAGTTGCTATTTGTCCAAACGGCAGCCAGTGGGGATGAGTATAGCACTTTTATCCATGATATAAATTTAGGGCCGAAACCAAATTTACCAAGAGTATAAAAAAGAAAATCCCAATTCACTCGATCAAATGCTTTTTCTGCGTCGAGGGAAATAATTGTTTCCAAATTGTCAGATAGAGATAGATAACATTCAACAGCCGCCTAATATTAAAAAAAGAGTATCTGTTCTTTATAAAGCCTGTTTGATCAGGTGAAATAACACAATGAATTACTTTCTCCAGACGGCGGGCCAAAACTTTTGCTAAGATTTTCGTATCTGTATTCAACAATGAAATTGGACGATATGAACTGCAGTCAAGAGGGTTCTTTTCTTTCTTTAAAATTAAGGAGATAACTGCTTGCCGCAAAGTTGAAGGTAATGATCCAGAGGAAAAGCTTTCTCGGAAAACTGACGCCAACAGAGGAGAGAGCTGATTGGAAAAGGTTTTAAAAAATTCTGAAGGATATCCGTCTGGTCCAGGTGATTTACCAGATTGCATACTTCGTATTGCTATAGCAATGGATTGACAGAGTCAGTGGAGAGTGGTCTGATATCACTATAGCTTTATAATCCGAATCTGTTACAAGAGGACAAAGTCTTTTATCTACAAGAAAATAATCTATGCGTGAAAAAGTATTATGTACTGGAGAATAAAATGAGTACTTTCTTGTAGTAGGATTACGGAAACGCCAAACATCTGTCAATCCATAGGCCTCCAGGAAACTCTGTAAAACTTTTTTGCTGATTTGGATTTGGGCGTTTTGTTAGGCGAACTGCGATCTAAAACAGTGGAGAGAACGCAATTTATATCACCTCCTATGATAAGGTCGTCATATTTGGAATCCGAGACAGAAAGTTAGCAAAAAAACCTTCATCATCCCAATTGGGTGCATAAACATTAGCCAGAATAAGTGGAAGCTCGTATACTTCCACTTATTCTACTCGTAATACTCTATTGAGCCAAAATCAGGCTCTCACTGAAGCAACTTATAAGCTTGGAACAATAAAATATATAAACAGGTCTAAACATTAACTAGTCAACATCATCCTTATTATGGTTATGAAGTGTTAATTACAAATAGTTTTGTACTGAAACTAAAACGGGAACTTCAACACAACTACACTAACTTGTAATAAACCACGACGGCTTTCCCCGGTCAGTACTGTGTTTACCGTCCAGGTGCCCACAATACGAAATGTGAACATCCTTCAGTAATTAAGGTCTGGCTTCTGCGGGAGTAATAACACTATGCTTCACATAGTGCATGGCTTTATCCGGATCTGTGAACATCTTGTCCTCGCCCTTATAGGTGATACGGAGTCGCGCAGAATACAAAATGCCGAAGCGCACACCGTCCTGTCCTCGTAAGAGTTTTCTAACTTCAGTAAATGCCGCACAAGCCTTGGCCACGCTCGGAGTGTAATCTGGAAATATGGCTATTTGCTCCCCATTAAAGCGAAGTGGACCTCGGGACCGGGCTCGGCGCAGCACCGCCACACAGTCCTGATGATAGTGTAGCTTGGCGACAATGGTGCGCGGTTTCCCTCCTTGCGTCTTGGGTCCGGAACTTCTGTACGAATGGTCAATAAGGAGGTCCTTGTCCATCTGCAGAACTTCGGTCAGTAGTTTAGAGACCGACGCGGTGGAGCTTGACCCTGGTTCCTCCGGAACACCCAGGATTCGAACGTTACATCGCCGCATTTTCCCTTCCATGTCGTCATACCTCGCTTTCAGTTCGGTCATTTCTGCCTGCAGACTCGTTATTGTAGTTTGCATT
>CM059219.1:28080218-28090218 GCA_030347435.1 Clarias fuscus
TTTTATGCTCAAAATGTGAAAAAGACTAACAAAAAAAGTTGTTACTCAACATGTATGCCAGAATGCATGAAAGTGTTGGAAATTATGTGTCCTTTCAGTTTTATGTTTGACCTGCTGAGATAAAGCGTTTGCTGTGTTCTTAGCGCTGTACGAGCTCAGGAAAACGGTTTTCTCACACAACTAATGCATGGTCATGTATAACGCACAGAAGCATTCATAGGCAGTTTTATGCTCAAAATGTGAAAAAGACTAACAAAAAAAGTTGTTACTCAACATGTATGCCAGAATGCATGAAAGTGTTGGAAATTATCATTCCTTTCACTTTTATGATCCTTGTGCTGAGATAATGCGTTTGCTGTGTTCTTAGCGCTGTACGAGCTCAGGAAAGCGGTTTTCTCACACAACTAATGCATGGTCATGTAAAACACATTTATATCCAGTCTTAATTCTCAAAATGTGAAAAAGACTAACAAAAAAGTTGTTATTCAACATGTATGCCATAATGCATGAACGTGTTGAAAATTATCATTCATTTCACTTTTATGCTCCTTGTGCTGAGATAAAGCGTTTGGTGTGTTCTTAGCGCTGTACGAGCTCAGGAAAGCGGTTTTCTCACACAACTAAGGCATGGTCATGTATAACGCACAGAAGCATTCATAGGCAGTTTTATGCTCAAAATGTGAAAAAGACTAACAAAAAAAGTTGTTACTCAACATGTATGCCAGAATGCATGAAAGTGTTGGAAATTATCATTCCTTTCACTTTTATGATCCTTGTGCTGAGATAATGCGTTTGCTGTGTTCTTAGCGCTGTACGAGCTCAGGAAAGCGGTTTTCTCACACAACTAATGCATGGTCATGTATAACGCACAGAAGCATTCATAGGCAGTTTTATGCTCAAAATGTGAAAAAGACTAACACAAAAAGTTGTTACTCAACATGTATGCCAGAATGCATGAATGTGTTGGAAATTATATGTCCTTTCAGTTTTATGCTTGACCTGCTGAGATAAAGCGTTTGCTGTGTTCTTAGCGCTGTACGAGCTCAGGAAAGCGGTTTTCTCACACAACTAATGCATGGTCATGTAAAACACATTTATATGTAGTTTTTATGCTCAAAAAAGACGTTAAGTGTTGAAAATAATCATTCCTTTCATTTTTATGGTGCTCGTGCTTAGATAAAGCGTTTGCTGTGTTCTTAGAGCCCTACGCCGTCCGGAAAGCAGTTAACTCACACAACTAATGCACGGTCATGTAAAACACTTTAAAATGCGGTTTTAATACTCAAAATGTGAAAAAGACTAACAAAAAAGTTTTATTTAACATCTATTCGAGAATACATGAAAGTGTTGGAAATTATCATTCCTTTTACTTTTATGCTTGCCGTGGTGACATAAAGCGCTGTACGAGCTCAGGAAAGCGGTTTTCTCACACAACTAATGCATGGTCATGTATAACGAACAGAAGGCATTCATAGGCAGTTTTATGCTCAAAATGTGAAAAAGACTAACAAAAAAGTTGTCATTCAACATTTATGCCAGGATGCATGAAAGTGTTGGAAATTATCATTCTTTTCACTTTTAAGCTCCTCGTGCTGAGATAATGCGTTTGCTGTGTTCTTAGCGCTGTACGAGCTGAGGAAAGCTTGTTTTTTTTTCACACAACTAATGAATGTTCGGGCATGTAAAACATACACAACGAGTTCATATGCAATTTTCATGCTCTAAATGTTTAAAGAATAACAAAAGAAATTGTAATTCAACATGTATGCCAGAATTCTTGAATGTTTTGGAAATTTTTTCTTTCGCTTTTCTAATACATAGAAATTTCATTTTTCACTTCATGTGAAAGGTGATTTACACCCTTATGTTTTTACATACAGTTAATAAGGAAGCAATGTTAAAATGAATGACATAATGTTGCTAAATTAATACATAGCGTAATAGATCACATTCGAACGTCAATTAAATTTCAAGTTTTATTTGTCAAATACACAAATAAATCATACAAAACATGATATTCAGAGAAATGCTTTGACAACGCTGCATGACCCAAGCATAAAATCAGAAAAGAGTATTCAAACAAAGAATATGACTATAATAATAAATTAATAGACTATGAATAAGAAAACGTGCAATTAATTATGAAATAAGAAAATAAAAATTATATAAATTTAGAAAACAGCTTTTTGTTTATAGTTTATAGAATGAGGATATCTTCTGTAAGCAATGGGTAGGGACAGACGAGAGGCAGCGCATACATAGGATAATGGTGGTAGATCGAGGTACGCTTCCGCCACTGCAGGTCAGAGGTAATGTTTCGGTAGTGGAGAGACATACATCATGAACACATGAGGCTTTAGCATGTTGTTTGCTTTAAGTGTTCAAAAGCCAGCCTGCTTGAGCTACGTTCAAGTAGGCGTTTATTTTCATTTGAACCATATATAGTTTAGTACACAGTGAAACGAAACAACGTTTCTCTAGGACCAAGGTCCTACATACAGCATTACCATCATGAATGAACAAACACTAAATAAATATGCAACCTAATTAGCTGCTTAGCTGTGACAAGACAGATTGACATTTTTAAGTTAACAGAAAATTATGTTCTATCCCCCCAAAAAAGCGACAACATGAAGTGCTCGTTCAAATGTGCAACCAAGAGTAACAAAGTCACCTTTTCATTACTTTGTGCTAATGACATAATGAGTTGAGGTAGTGGGAGGAGAAACAAAATCCAGGACACATTCCTTTGAAGTAGCAGCAAAGATCAAATTGTTTTTGTTTTATTTTCATTTTAACCATATAACCATATTAAGTACACAGTGAAACAAAATAAAGTACCTTCAGGACCATGGTCCCACATAAAACATAAATTAAAATTATGAAAGAAAAAAAAAACTGACTAGCTACCTAGTTATCTGCCTAGCGGTGACAAGACAGATTGACATTTTTAAGTTTGACAAAGAAAAAAAAAAAAAGAGACAACATAAAGGTTTCGTTCAAATATGCAAACAACGCGACAACATGACACAATTCATTACTGTGTGCTGATGACATGAGTTGAGGTAGTGGGAGGAGAAACAGTAACCAGGACACATTCCTTTGAAGTAGCAGCAAAGATCAAATACTTTTGTGCATATAAAAAGTAATGGATATTGTGCAAAAGAGTAATTGCAGGTTGGTGTGAACCATTTAGCGATGGTCGTCGATCAGTGTGTATAATCAGTTTGTTCAGTTGTCCTGCATGTCGACGTGAGGGTAGAAGCTGTTCAGTGCATCTGAAATGGAGCCGTCACTGTAACAGGCGGGTGACGATGAGTTCTTTTGGTGATGTCCTTTTGTTGGTGATTGCTGGTGAAGCCGTGCTACATCGCTGAAATGGTTGATAATTCTCTGGTCATTTGAGCGCTTTGCCTCTCTATGGACCAGGAACGTTTGGCCCTTGCTGCTCTGATGGCTTGGGTCTTCACAAGTCCACGCACCTCCGCAGTAAATCTATTAAAATTTCTTTTTGGTTGTGTGATGATGTTCTTGGAGAAGGTGACAACAGCACTTGTTGATGATGTTTACTCCTCCAAGTCAGTGAAGTAAGTTGCAGCCTTCCTAAACAGTGTTCTCAAACAACAGTGCAGGCTTCTATTGGCCAGTTTTTCACCTGCTTCAGCACCAGGTGTCCCTTAATCATCAACTGTAAACAATAGTCAGTTGATCAAGAACATGAAGATAACTAGGCCTTTCACATCTAGGCAGACAAGACTGGTGTCACAGATTTACCATGCTAAGCTACAGTAGGTAATTCCTGGAACTCCGAATCTGGCTGGGTCAGCTTATCGCTGCTGTTTGCTGCGACCTTTTTTTTTTTTTATCAAAGTCTTTTTTATTGGAAATATAAACAAGTTACATATACATACATCCATTGTACACTATTTTTTCTTTCTACCCATACCCCTCCCCCACCCCACAATAAAAACAACAACAATCAAACAACAACAACAACAAAAATCTAAACTAAAGAGAGAAAAAAAGAAGAGAAAAAAGAACAAAACAAACAAACAAAAAAAAACAAACAAACAGCCAGTCAGCAGAAAGAAAAAAGGAAGAAAAAGAAATAAAATTAAATAAATTACGCATCAAACAGAAAATGTAATGAAGGAAGTATTAGGAACAGAGATTAAAAAAGAAATCTTTTATTACAGATCCAGTTGCTCTGCATCTACATGTTCAAAATGGCTTATAAATGGTTGCCAGACATCATAAAATTCCTGAGTCGATCCCCTTATAGAATAGCGAATCTTTTCTAGGTGAAGAAAGTACAAGACCTTCTTAATCCAATGAGCGCCCACTGGTGGTGACGACTCCTTCCACTTAGCCAGGACCAGTCTCCTAGCGAGAAGGGAGCTAAAGGCGATCATATTGGCCTTGGCGTCATTCAGACGAGCACCACTTGGGTCAACACCATAAATGGGGATGGTTCTAATGGTATCTGGCATATTTTTGACAAGGTATCAAAAATAAAACTCCAAAAATTGTTTAGCTTTGGGCAGCTCCAGAACATATGCAGCAGTGTAGCAGGTTCCTGCTTACATCGGTCACATGTGGGATCAAAATCTTTGCCAGTTTAACCTTGGACCAGTGAAGCCAGTGAACAATTTTAAACTGAATAACTCTGTGTTTGAGGCAGACTGATGATGAGTAAATTCTATGTATTATCTTTTGCCACAGTTTATCTGAGATTTGTTCTTGTAAATCATTTTTCCATTTGTCTTTAAGTAGATCTAATGTGGCTGAGTTACTTGTGTTTAATAACTTGTATACAGCACTAATCTGTTTGGCATCTGGCTTACAGCTAAAAACAGAATCTAAAAGGGATGGAGAAGGAGACAAAGGGAAAGACTCAGAATTAAAGGAAATGAAATTCCTCAGCTGTAGATATCTAAAAAAAATGTGTCCTGGGAATGTTAAACTTTTGTATAAGTTGTTCAAATGAGCCAAAGATATTATCAATGTAAAGATCGTATCATGACACAACACCACACTCAGACCAAACCCCAAAAGCATTATCTGTATGAGAAGGAGCAAACATGCAGTGCCCATTCAGTGGTGCTATCAAAGATAGATCTGTAAGCTTAAAATGACGCCGAAACTGATTCCAAATTTTAACCAGTGGGTTTGAGGTAAAAGATGATGTGGGTTGTTTTTGTGGCAATTTAGCACATAATAATGATGAGAGAGATATTGATCCCATGGATGCTTCCTCTATAGCTACCCAGACGGGAGGGTTGACGGCACATGCGCCCAGAATAACATGGCCCTCACATTAGCAGCCCAATAATAATAAAGAAAGTTTGGAAGTGCCATTCCTCCTAATTCACGGGGCCTCTGTAGGATACTTTGTTTAATACGTGGTTGTTTTTTATTCCAAATAAAAGTAGAAATCTGACTACTTAAGTTATTGAAAAAAGATTTTGTTAAAAAGATTGGAAGACACTGAAATAGGTAAAGGATTTTGGAAACAGATTCATTTTAACTGTGTTTATTCTTCCGTCCAAAGAGAGAGGTAGCAGGTCCCATCTTTCGAGATCTAATTTTGTTTTGGAAGGTTGAAGCTGATAATTCGCCTTATACAGATCTGCATGGTTATGTGTTATCCAAATCCCTAGATATTTGATTTTTCTGGGACTAATCTTAAAGGGGATCGAATCAGGAAACTGTGCTATATCGTTTTTAATTGGCATCATTTCACTTTTTTGTAGATTAACCTTATAGCCAGATATTTCACCAAAGTCTTTCAGTAAATCCACAAGTTTTGGTAGGCTGTGATGAGGCTCAAAGAAAGGGGATAAGTTGCTATTTGTCCAAACGGCAGCCAATGGGGATGAGTATAGCACTTTTATCCATGATATAAATTTAGGGCCGAAACCAAATTTACCAAGAGTATAAAAAAGAAAATCCCAATTCACTCGATCAAATGCTTTTTCTGCGTCGAGGGAAATAATTGTTTCCAAATTGTCAGATAGAGATAGATAACATTCAACAGCCGCCTAATATTAAAAAAAGAGTATCTGTTCTTTATAAAGCCTGTTTGATCAGGTGAAATAACACAATGAATTACTTTCTCCAGACGGCGGGCCAAAACTTTTGCTACGATTTTCGTATCTGTATTCAACAATGAAATTGGACGATATGAACTGCAGTCAAGAGGGTTCTTTTCTTTCTTTAAAATTAAGGAGATAACTGCTTGCCGCATAGTTGAAGGTAATGATCCAGAGGAAAAGCTTTCTCGGAAAACTGACGCCAACAGAGGAGAGAGCTGATTGGAAAAGGTTTTAAAACATTCTGAAGGATATCCGTCTGGTCCAGGTGATTTACCAGATTGCATACTTCGTATTGCTATAGCAATGGATTGACAGAGTCAGTGGAGAGTGGTCTGATATCACTATAGCTTTATAATCCGAATCTGTTACAAGAGGACAAAGTCTTTTATCTACAAGAAAATAATCTATGCGTGAAAAAGTATTATGTACTGGAGAATAAAATGAGTACTTTCTTGTAGTAGGATTACGGAAACGCCAAACATCTGTCAATCCATAGGCCTCCAGGAAACTCTGTAAAACTTTTGCTGATTTGGATTTGGGCGTTTTGTTAGGCGAACTGCGATCTAAAACAGTGGAAAGAACGCAATTTATATCACCTCCTATGATAAGGTCGTCATATTTGGAATCCGAGACAGAAAGTTAGCAAAAAAACCTTCATCATCCCAATTGGGTGCATAAACATTAGCCAGAATAAGTGGAAGCTCGTATACTTGCCCAACTACGATAATTTAACGGCCAGCAGTATCTGCATCTACAGTAGTTGCTACCAATGGTAAGTTTTTATTAATCAGAATAGCAGCCCCCCTCGCCTTTGAGCGGAAGTTGGAGTGATATACTTGTCCGATCCACCCCTCCCTTAATTTAGATTGGTCACATGTTTGTAAATGGGTCTCTTGAAGAAAAGCAATATCAGCTTTGAGATGTTGCAAATGAATAAGGACTTTTTTCCTCTTTACAGGATGGTTAAGAGATTTAACGTTCCAACTGACAAAATTGATCAAACATCCATTAGCCTGTCTAGAAGAAACACCTATTTTTGTCATTTAGCAATAGTGAAGCTGTAGATTTACAAAGAATAAAATAGAGCCATGAAAAAAAGAGCACAATTAAAAAGGAGAAAAGAGAGAGAGAAAAAGAGGTTTTAAAAAAGTACTGCTGACTGGCCTGAACCCTAACCCAATCACCCATTAAAACCGGGTGATTAACCCAACCCACACGAACATATCCACACACTGTGCTTATTCGGGTCCTATTGAGCCAAAATCAGGCTCTCACTGAAGCAACTTATAAGCTTGGAACAATAACATATATAAACAGGTCTAAACATTAACTAGTCAACATCATCCTTATTATGGTTATGAAGTGTTAATTACAAATAGTTTTGTACTGAAACTAAAACGGGAACTTCAACACAACTACACTAACTTGTAATAAACCACGACGGCTTTCCCCGGTCAGTACTGTGTTTACCGTCCAGGTGCCCACAATACGAAATGTGAACATCCTTCAGTAATTAAGGTCTGGCTTCTGCGGGAGTAATAACACTATGCTTCACATAGTGCATGGCTTTATCCGGATCTGTGAACATCTTGTCCTCGCCCTTATAGGTGATACGGAGTCGCGCAGAATACAAAATGCCGAAGCGCACACCGTCCTGTCCTCGTAAGAGTTTTCTAACTTCAGTAAATGCCGCACAAGCCTTGGCCACGCTCGGAGTGTAATCTGGAAATATGGCTATTTGCTCCCCATTAAAGCGAAGTGGACCTCGGGACCGGGCTCGGCGCAGCACCGCCACACAGTCCTGATGATAGTGTAGCTTGGCGACAATGGTGCGCGGTTTCCCTCCTTGCGTCTTGGGTCCGGAACTTCTGTACGAATGGTCAATAAGGAGGTCCTTGTCCATCTGCAGAACTTCGGTCAGTAGTTTAGAGACCGACGCGGTGGAGCTTGACCCTGGTTCCTCCGGAACACCCAGGATTCGAACGTTACATCGCCGCATTTTCCCTTCCATGTCGTCATACCTCGCTTTCAGTTCGGTCATTTCTGCCTGCAGACTCGTTATTGTAGTTTGCATTGAAACCACTTCATCCGACCATGTAGACAGTCCGCCCTCCATGTCCTTCACAGCAGCCTTAATCTGGTCCATTTCTGCGCAACTGGTGATTTCGGCCTTGAGCGTCTGTAACTCACCCTTAATGGAGTTCAGTTCTTCGGTCAGTGCACTCCTCAATTCTTCTTTAACAACTGTTAAAATGTCACTCTTGAGGGATAAGAGAATTTGGGATTTGAGGTCTTCGACGTCCATTTTTTCTGATTTTGAGGGAGATGAAGTAGCGGCTCGGCTCACTAACGGGGCTGAGGGCCGAGGATGTGCTGGGCCTAGTGCTGGATGAGCCACTGTATTTGTATTTTCTCAAGCTCGCAGCCATATCTGACACCAAAACAACTACTAAACTTGTCACCAAGTTATGGTTGCGTATTACCGACCAGTTAGTGAAATAAACTAGAAAGTTAAAAAAAAGGATTTTAACATAAAGTGTTATTATTCAGCGAGAGCCCGACAAAACACGTCCTACTCCATGATCGGCTCTATAGCGCCCACCCCCCCTCCCCCCCTTTGCTGGGACCTTTGCGAAGAGCCACAAATAATTAAAAGCGCCCAGGAATGAAAAGCACACATAAAAGGCTGAAGGGCAGTATGATGTGCTAGGTCATGAGCGTTCCATACAAGCGCACAGTACGTTGTTTGAAAGAATGTGTTTCTCATGACATTTTATCAAGCAGTTGGGGTCATAGGGTCTGAGAGATCTGAACCACCCACAACCAAGTTTCCCAGTGTTTCACAAACAGGTGGATTTATTCTCAGGAATTCCCAAAGAGGTAGGGCCAAAAACTTCCAGCCTCAGTCCCACAAAGAACCTAGGATGATCAATTTGCTCCCTGTATGCCCCAATTTGTCCACCATCTACTAATGTTATGAGAGCAAGAGCCTAAGGCCCAGAGCCTCGCACAGCACAATTGGTCTGAAAGTTCTCCAAAGACCTTCCTATTCAAGGTGGACTCCAAAAAGTATATCGGCCCATATAAGACACAACTAGCATTCATTTTGGTTGCTTACCATCGGTCATTCTCTGGTCAATGAAGATAAACCCCACCTCAAGCTTGCTCAAGCCAGTCATGTGCAGCACTCTGGAGGGTACAGTGAACACTCGTGGGTCTCAGGCTCACACATACTATACAATGATCTGGAAGTCCAACAAGTAGCTCTCTCAGAAAATGAAAGCCTAGAAGTTGGCTCTGCAGCCTTTAAAAATAAAAAGAAGAAATATATTGAAAAGCAATGATGAGCGGGCCTAAGCACCTGTGCCATAGGCACACGGGCGCACAACACAACCTGTGTGACTTTTGAGCACGCTGAGACCCCTAAAACCCCATGGACAATGAAGTCACTAAATATGGCATAAGTTTAAGACATCGTCGAGGTTGGACGTCTCTTTCTATGCGTCACTGCTAGTGATAGCTTGGTAACGACTGTAATGTCGTAGGTGCCTGGGCCGGTCATTATTTGTGTAGGAGGCATAGGGTGTGGAGAGGATATGTACTGTGTGTAAGGCATGTGTGTAGGATGTGTACTGTATGTGCAGGATAAGAAGATGATGTGTGTCTGTGTTTGTGTGTAGTGTGTGTGCGCGTGTGTGTAAGTATATGTGTATGTGTGTGTCATGTGTGTCTGTGTCGTCTGTTTGTGAAGTGTGTGTGTTTGTGTGGGTGTGTTTATGTGTATGTGTGTAGTGTGTATACAGTGTAATTTGTGGAGTTCATGTCTGTAGAGTGTGTCTGTGTGTATTTGTGTTTTTTTTTATATTTATTTATTCATTTGTCCTGTGGGAGTGTTAGTGTTGTGT
>CM059219.1:28092718-28105218 GCA_030347435.1 Clarias fuscus
GTGTGTGTGTGTGTGTGTGTGTGTGTATATTCCTAGAACTTCCCGGCACAGCTTATGGCTGCTGTCTTTTTGCACAGAAACAAAAAGCACACAGCAAAGGCCAAATGAGTGTATGATATGCTACGTGGTGAAGGTTTCATAGAAGGTTGTGGTACGTTTGTGGAAATGGGTGGTTGACTTGTTCCATCTTATCAAGCAGATAGAATCATCTATCTAGCGCTATCTCATCCACCAACAATACCCTTTCCCAGTGTCTCACAAACAGCTGGAATTTTTGGAGGTATTCTCAAAGAGGTAAGGGCAAGAACTACCCTCTTCCCACCCACAAAGAACCAAGGATTGCATGATCAATTTGCTCCCTGCAGCCAGTTTGGCTACCATCTACCCACGTTCCCAGAGCAAGCCCCCAAGACACAGAGCCTCACCTAGAACAGTGGGTCTAGGTGTTCCCCAAGAACCTGCAGCTAAAGGTTGATAGCAAGAATGTACATCGGGCCATTGAAGGTATCGCCGATCACTCCCCAGTTGATGAAGATAAACACCTCCTCAATCTCACTAATGCCACTCCTGTACAGCATTCTGGCGGGTCTATCGCCATCAATATCACAATGGGGACCCCGCATGCATGGTCAGTCGAGGAACACTTATGCATCCAAGGCAGCCACATACTATACGGTCTGCTTGTCTACCGAGGAGCTCTCTGAAGTTGAAGGCCAAGAAGTTGGCTTTTTAAAATTAAAAGAATAAGTATAATTGCAAGCAGCGATGAGCGGGACCAAACAACTGTGCCATCGCCACTTGGTCACACCTTACAATCTCTGTAATTTTTTTATCACGCTACGTCCTTTTAAACAAGTATGACATAAGTTTAAGGCATCGTCATGGCTGGACGTGTCTTTCTAGTTATGCATTGTTAGTTGTCACTCAGTGTCAGACGGGTTTCATGGCAACTGTAATATTGCTGGTGCTTGAGCAGGTCATCATTTGTGTAGGATACTAGGAAGTGGATACTAGGTAGATAACGATGTGGACTTTGTGTGTGTTATGTGTAATGGTTGTGTGTATGTGTAGTATGTGTGAGTCTAGTGTTTGTGGCTTTGGTAGTTGAGTAGTATATGTGTGTATTGTGTGTGTGTGTGTGTGTGTGTGTGTGTGTGTGTGTGTGGGTGTGTGTGTGCATGTGTGTGTGTGTGTGTGTGTGTGTGTGTGTGTGTGTGTGTGTGTGTGAGTGTGTATGTATGGGTCTGTGTCGGATGGGTTTGTGTGCAGTATGTTTAATTTATGTTTAATATTTGTATTGTTTGTGTGTGTAGAATAGTGCTTTAAAATGAATAATTATCATAATAGTTCTTCAATCACCCAAACCCGCTTCATCAATGAGTGCTCCGCATGGACATTCAGGCAACATACATGTCTGTACATGTCTGACAGTCACGGTACTATACTTCTCATTTTCTCCACCAAAAGCGGTGTGCTTAACTTAAACGTCTTGAACTTCATGTTGAAGTATGTGTGTGTGTGTGTGTGTGTGTGTGTGTGTGTGTGTGTGTGTGTGTGTGTGTGTGTGTGTGTGTGTGTGTGTGTGTGTGTGTGTGTGTGTGTTTGTGTGTGTGTAGTATCTTTGTTTGTATTCATCAATTACGTTTGTTTGTTTTTTCTGTTCCCGGCACAGAAACAAAAAGCACACAGAAAAGGCCATATGACTATGATATGTTACGTGGTGAAGGTTTCATAGAAGGTTGTGGTACGTTTGTGGAAATGGGTGGTTTCCCTGTTCCATCTAATCAATCATCTATCTAGAGCTATCTCATCCACCAACACTCTAATGGCGCAGCGGCTTGAGATTGTCAATGAATCTGTGGACAGCATAAAGTGTGTGTGGGTGTGTGTGTGAGAGAGAGAGTATTACGTTTTGTGCATGTGTAGTATGTGTGCGAATGTAGAGTGTGTGCGTGCGTGCATGTGCATGTGTGTGTGTGTGTTTGTGTAATTATTATACTCCTCAAATCATTCCAACCTCGCATCAACCCGCATCATCGATGAGTCGTTCACGTGTACATTCAAGCTAGTGAATTTATTTAGGTTTCGGCAACTACGGGGTTGCTGGCATGGGAATGTCTGCAGTCGGTCGTAGATGGGAGGGGTGTGGGCACTTTAACTCCACAGGTCCTTTGACTGGCAACCTCACAGTCAACTTCACCACAGATGTCTTTTCACGCTCAAAACGTGAAAACGACTAACAAAAAAGTTATTTAACATGTATGCCAAAATGCCTTTAATTCTTATGCTGTTCGTGCAGAGATAAAGCGTTTGCTCTGTTCTTAGCGCTGAACGAGCTCAGGAAAGCGGTTTTCTCCCACAACTAATGCATGGTCATGTAAAACAAAAACAAAAAAAATATGCAGTTTTTATGCTCAAAATGTGTAAGAGACTAACAAAAAAGTTGTCATTCAATATCCATTCAACAGAAGAAATTATCGTTCCTTTCACTTTTATGATCCTTGTGCTGAGATAATGCGTTTGCTGTGTTCTTAGCGCTGTACGAGCTCAGGAAAGCGGTTTTCTCACACAACTAATGCATGGTCATGTAAAACACATTTATATCCAGTCTTAATTCTCAAAATGTGAAAAAGACTAACAAAAAAAAGTTGTTACTCAACATGTATGCCAGAATGCATGAAAGTGTTGGAAATTATGTGCCTTTTCAGTTTTATGCTCCTCGTGCTGAGATAAAGCGTTTGCTGTGTTCTTAGCGCTGTACGAGCTCAGGAAAGCGGTTTTCTCACACAACTAATGCATGGTCATGTATAACGCACAGAAGCATTCATAGGCAGTTTTATGCTCAAAATGTGAAAAAGACTAACAAAAAAAGTTGTTACTCAACATGTATGCCAGAATGCATGAAAGTGTTGGAAATTATCGTTCCTTTCACTTTTATGATCCTTGTGCTGAGATAATGCGTTTGCTGTGTTCTTAGCGCTGTACGAGCTCAGGAAAGCGGTTTTCTCACACAACTAATGCATGGTCATGTAAAACACATTTATATCCAGTCTTAATTCTCAAAATGTGAAAAAGACTAACAAAAAAAGTTGTTACTCAACATGTATGCCAGAATGCATGAAAGTGTTGGAAATTATGTGCCTTTTCAGTTTTATGCTCCTCGTGCTGAGTTAAAGCGTTTGCTGTGTTCTTAGCGCTGTACGAGCTCAGGAAAGCGGTTTTCTCACACAACTAATGCATGGTCATGTATAACGCACAGAAGCATTCATAGGCAGTTTTATGCTCAAAATGTGAAAAAGACTAACAAAAAAGTTGTTACTCAACATGTATGCCAGAATGCATGAAAGTGTTGGAAATTATCATTCCTTTCACTTTTATGATCCTTGTGCTGAGATAATGCGTTTGCTGTGTTCTTAGCGCTGTACGAGCTCAGGAAAGCGGTTTTCTCACACAACTAATGCATGGTCATGTAAAACACATTTATATCCAGTCTTAATTCTCAAAATGTGAAAAAGACTAACAAAAAAGTTGTTATTCAACATGTATGCCATAATGCATGAACGTGTTGAAAATTATCATTCCTTTCACTTTTATGCTCCTTGTGCTGAGATAAAGCGTTTGCTGTGTTCTTAGCGCTGTACGAGCTCAGGAAAGCGGTTTTCTCACACAACTAATGCATGGTCATGTAAAACACATTTATATCCAGTCTTAATTCTCAAAATGTGAAAAAGACTAACAAAAAAGTTGTTATTCAACATGTATGCCATAATGCATGAACGTGTTGAAAATTATCATTCCTTTCACTTTTATGCTCCTTGTGCTGAGATAAAGCGTTTGCTGTGTTCTTAGCGCTGTACGAGCTCAGGAAAGCGGTTTTCTCACACAACTAATGCATGGTCATGTAAAACACATTTATATGTAGTTTTTATGCTCAAAAAGTGAAAAAGACGTTAAGTGTTGAAAATAATCATTCCTTTCATTTTTATGGTGCTCGTGCTTAGATAAAGCGTTTGCTGTGTTCTTAGAGCCCTACGCCGTCCGGAAAGCAGTTAACTCACACAACTAATGCACGGTCATGTAAAACACTTTAAAATGCGGTTTTAATACTCAAAATGTGAAAAAGACTAACAAAAAAGTTTTATTTAACATCTATTTGAGAATACATGAAAGTGTTGGAAATTATCATTCCTTTTACTTTTATGCTTGACCTGCTGAGATAAAGCGTTTGCTGTGTTCTTAGCGCTGTACGAGCTCAGGAAAGCGGTTTTCTCACACAACTAATGCATGGTCATGTATAACGCACAGAAGGCATTCATAGGCAGTTTTATGCTCAAAATGTGAAAAAGACTAACAAAAAAGTTGTCATTCAACATTTATGCCAGGATGCATGAAAGTGTTGGAAATTATCATTCCTTTCACTTTTAAGCTCCTCGTGCTGAGATAATGCGTTTGCTGTGTTCTTAGCGCTGTACGAGCTGAGGAAAGCTTGTTTTTTTTTCACACAACTAATGAATGTTCGGGCATGTAAAACATACACAACGAGTTCATATGCAATTTTCATGCTCTAAATGTTTAAAGAATAACAAAAGAAATTGTAATTCAACATGTATGCCAGAATTCTTGAATGTTTTGGAATTTTTTTCTTTCGCTTTTCTAATACATAGAAATTTCATTTTTCACTTCATGTGAAAGGTGATTTACACCCTTATGTTTTTACATACAGTTAATAAGGAAGCAATGTTAAAATGAATGACATAATGTTGCTAAATTAATACATAGCGTAATAGATCACATTCGAACGTCAATTAAATTTCAAGTTTTATTTGTCAAATACACAAATAAATCATACAAAACATGATATTCAGAGAAATGCTTTGACAACGCTGCATGACCCAAGCATAAAATCAGAAAAGAGTATTCCAACAAAGAATATGACTATAATAATAAATTAATAGACTATGAATAAGAAAACGTGCAATTATTTATGAAATAAGAAAATAAAAATTATATAAATTTAGAAAACAGCTTTTTGTTTATAGTTTATAGAATGAGGATATCTTCTGTAAGCAATGGGTAGGGACAGACGAGAGGCAGCGCATACATAGGATAATGGTGGTAGATCGAGGTACGCTTCCGCCACTGCAGGTCAGAGGTAATGTTTCGGTAGTGGAGAGACATACATCATGAACACATGAGGCTTTAGCATGTTGTTTGCTTTAAGTGTTCAAAAGCCAGCCTGCTTGAGCTACGTTCAAGTAGGCGTTTATTTTCATTTGAACCATATATAGTTTAGTACACAGTGAAACGAAACAACGTTTCTCTAGGACCAAGGTCCTACATACAGCATTACCATCATGAATGAACAAACACTAAATAAATATGCAACCTAATTAGCTGCTTAGCTGTGACAAGACAGATTGACATTTTTAAGTTAACAGAAAATTATGTTCTATCCCCCCAAAAAAGCGACAACATGAAGTGCTCGTTCAAATGTGCAACCAAGAGTAACAAAGTCACCTTTTCATTACTTTGTGCTAATGACATAATGAGTTGAGGTAGTGGGAGGAGAAACAAAATCCAGGACACATTCCTTTGAAGTAGCAGCAAAGATCAAATTGTTTTTGTTTTATTTTCATTTTAACCATATAACCATATTAAGTACACAGTGAAACAAAATAAAGTACCTTCAGGACCATGGTCCCACATAAAACATAAATTAAAATTATGAAAGAAAAAAAAAACTGACTAGCTACCTAGTTATCTGCCTAGCGGTGACAAGACAGATTGACATTTTTAAGTTTGACAAAGAAAAAAAAAAAAGAGACAACATAAAGGTTTCGTTCAAATATGCAAACAACGCGACAACATGACACAATTCATTACTGTGTGCTGATGACATGAGTTGAGGTAGTGGGAGGAGAAACAGACCAGGACACATTCCTTTGAAGTAGCAGCAAAGATCAAATACTTTTGTGCATATAAAAAGTAATGGATATTGTGCAAAAATTGCAGGTTGGTGTGAACCATTTAGCGATGGTCGTCGATCAGTGTGTATAATCAGTTTGTTCAGTTGTCCTGCATGTCGACGTGAGGGTAGAAGCTGTTCAGTGCATCTGAAATGGAGCCGTCACTGTAACAGGCGGGTGACGATGAGTTCTTTTGGTGATGTCCTTTTGTTGGTGATTGCTGGTGAAGCCGTGCTACATCGCTGAAATGGTTGATAATTCTCTGGTCATTTGAGCGCTTTGCCTCTCTATGGACCAGGAACGTTTGGCCCTTGCTGCTCTGATGGCTTGGGTCTTCACAAGTCCACGCACCTCCGCAGTAAATCTATTAAAATTTCTGGTTGGTTGTGTGATGATGTTCTTGGAGAAGGTGACAACAGCACTTGTTGATGATGTTTACTCCTCCAAGTCAGTGAAGTAAGTTGCAGCCTTCCTAAACAGTGTTCTCAAACAACAGTGCAGGCTTCTATTGGCCAGTTTTTCACCTGCTTCAGCACCAGGTGTCCCTTAATCATCAACTGTAAACAATAGTCAGTTGATCAAGAACATGAAGATAACTAGGCCTTTCACATCTAGGCAGACAAGACTGGTGTCACAGATTTACCATGCTAAGCTACAGTAGGTAATTCCTGGAACTCCGAATCTGGCTGGGTCAGCTTATCGCTGCTGTTTGCTGCGACCTTTTTTTTTTTTATCAAAGTCTTTTTTATTGGAAATATAAACAAGTTACATATACATACATCCATTGTACACTATTTTTTCTTTCTACCCATACCCCTCCCCCCACCCCACAATAAAAACAACAACAATCAAACAACAACAACAACAAAAATCTAAACTAAAGAGAGAAAAAAAAGAAGAGAAAAAAAGAACAAAACAAACAAACAAAAAAAAACAAACAAACAGCCAGTCAGCAGAAAGAAAAAAGGAAGAAAAAGAAATAAAATTAAATAAATTACGCATCAAACAGAAAATGTAATGAAGGAAGTATTAGGAACAGAGATTAAAAAAGAAATCTTTTATTACAGATCCAGTTGCTCTGCATCTACATGTTCAAAATGGCTTATAAATGGTTGCCAGACATCATAAAATTCCTGAGTCGATCCCCTTATAGAATAGCGAATCTTTTCTAGGTGAAGAAAGTACAAGACCTTCTTAATCCAATGAGCGCCCACTGGTGGTGACGACTCCTTCCACTTAGCCAGGACCAGTCTCCTAGCGAGAAGGGAGCTAAAGGCGATCATATTGGCCTTGGCGTCATTCAGACGAGCACCACTTGGGTCAACACCATAAATGGGGATGGTTCTAATGGTATCTGGCATATTTTTGACAAGGTATCAAAAATAAAACTCCAAAAATTGTTTAGCTTTGGGCAGCTCCAGAACATATGCAGCAGTGTAGCAGGTTCCTGCTTACATCGGTCACATGTGGGATCAAAATCTTTGCCAGTTTAACCTTGGACCAGTGAAGCCAGTGAACAATTTTAAACTGAATAACTCTGTGTTTGAGGCAGACTGATGATGAGTAAATTCTATGTATTATCTTTTGCCACAGTTTATCTGAGATTTGTTCTTGTAAATCATTTTTCCATTTGTCTTTAAGTAGATCTAATGTGGCTGAGTTACTTGTGTTTAATAACTTGTATACAGCACTAATCTGTTTGGCATCTGGCTTACAGCTAAAAACAGAATCTAAAAGGGATGGAGAAGGAGACAAAGGGAAAGACTCAGAATTAAAGGAAATGAAATTCCTCAGCTGTAGATATCTAAAAAAAATGTGTCCTGGGAATGTTAAACTTTTGTATAAGTTGTTCAAATGAGCCAAAGATATTATCAATGTAAAGATCGTATAATGACACAACACCACACTCAGACCAAACCCCAAAAGCATTATCTGTATGAGAAGGAGCAAACATGCAGTGCCCATTCAGTGGTGCTATCAAAGATAGATCTGTAAGCTTAAAATGACGCCGAAACTGATTCCAAATTTTAACCAGTGGGTTTGAGGTAAAAGATGATGTGGGTTGTTTTTGTGGCAATTTAGCACATAATAATGATGAGAGAGATATTGATCCCATGGATGCTTCCTCTATAGCTACCCAGACGGGAGGGTTGACGGCACATGCGCCCAGAATAACATGGCCCTCACATTAGCAGCCCAATAATAATAAAGAAAGTTTGGAAGTGCCATTCCTCCTAATTCACGGGGCCTCTGTAGGATACTTTGTTTAATACGTGGTTGTTTTTTATTCCAAATAAAAGTAGAAATCTGACTACTTAAGTTATTGAAAAAAGATTTTGTTAAAAAGATTGGAAGACACTGAAATAGGTAAAGGATTTTGGAAACAGATTCATTTTAACTGTGTTTATTCTTCCGCCCAAAGAGAGAGGTAGCAGGTCCCATCTTTCGAGATCTAATTTTGTTTTGGAAAGTTGAAGCTGATAATTCGCCTTATACAGATCTGCATGGTTATGTGTTATCCAAATCCCTAGATATTTGATTTTTCTGGGACTAATCTTAAAGGGGATCGAATCAGGAAACTGTGCTATATCGTTTTTAATTGGCATCATTTCACTTTTTTGTAGATTAACCTTATAGCCAGATATTTCACCAAAGTCTTTCAGTAAATCCACAAGTTTTGGTAGGCTGTGATGAGGCTCAAAGAAAGGGGATAAGTTGCTATTTGTCCAAACGGCAGCCAGTGGGGATGAGTATAGCACTTTTATCCATGATATAAATTTAGGGCCGAAACCAAATTTACCAAGAGTATAAAAAAGAAAATCCCAATTCACTCGATCAAATGCTTTTTCTGCGTCGAGGGAAATAATTGTTTCCAAATTGTCAGATAGAGATAGATAACATTCAACAGCCGCCTAATATTAAAAAAAGAGTATCTGTTCTTTATAAAGCCTGTTTGATCAGGTGAAATAACACAATGAATTACTTTCTCCAGACGGCGGGCCAAAACTTTTGCTACGATTTTCGTATCTGTATTCAACAATGAAATTGGACGATATGAACTGCAGTCAAGAGGGTTCTTTTCTTTCTTTAAAATTAAGGAGATAACTGCTTGCCGCATAGTTGAAGGTAATGATCCAGAGGAAAAGCTTTCTCGGAAAACTGACGCCAACAGAGGAGAGAGCTGATTGGAAAAGGTTTTAAAAAATTCTGAAGGATATCCGTCTGGTCCAGGTGATTTACCAGATTGCATACTTCGTATTGCTATAGCAATGGATTGACAGAGTCAGTGGAGAGTGGTCTGATATCACTATAGCTTTATAATCCGAATCTGTTACAAGAGGACAAAGTCTTTTATCTACAAGAAAATAATCTATGCGTGAAAAAGTATTATGTACTGGAGAATAAAATGAGTACTTTCTTGTAGTAGGATTACGGAAACGCCAAACATCTGTCAATCCATAGGCCTCCAGGAAACTCTGTAAAACTTTTGCTGATTTGGATTTGGGCGTTTTGTTAGGCGAACTGCGATCTAAAACAGTGGAAAGAACGCAATTTATATCACCTCCTATGATAAGGTCGTCATATTTGGAATCCGAGACAGAAAGTTAGCAAAAAAACCTTCATCATCCCAATTGGGTGCATAAACATTAGCCAGAATAAGTGGAAGCTCGTATACTTGCCCAACTACGATAATATAACGGCCAGCAGTATCTGCATCTACAGTAGTTGCTACAAATGGTAAGTTTTTATTAATCAGAATAGCAGCCCCCCTCGCCTTTGAGCGGAAGTTGGAGTGATATACTTGTCCGATCCACCCCTCCCTTAATTTAGATTGGTCACATGTTTGTAAATGGGTCTCTTGAAGAAAAGCAATATCAGCTTTGAGATGTTGCAAATGAATAAGGACTTTTTTCCTCTTTACAGGATGGTTAAGAGATTTAACGTTCCAACTGACAAAATTGATCAAACATCCATTAGCCTGTCTAGAAGAAACACCTATTTTTGTCATTTAGCAATAGTGAAGCTGTAGATTTACAAAGAATAAAATAGAGCCATGAAAAAAAGAGCACAATTAAAAAGGAGAAAAGAGAGAGAGAAAAAGAGGTTTTAAAAAAGTACTGCTGACTGGCCTGAACCCTAACCCAATCACCCATTAAAACCGGGTGATTAACCCAACCCACACGAACATATCCACACACTGTGCTTATCCGGGTCCTATTGAGCCAAAATCAGGCTCTCACTGAAGCAACTTATAAGCTTGGAACAATAAAATATATAAACAGGTCTAAACATTAACTAGTCAACATCATCCTTATTATGGTTATGAAGTGTTAATTACAAATAGTTTTGTACTGAAACTAAAACGGGAACTTCAACACAACTACACTAACTTGTAATAAACCACGACGGCTTTCCCCGGTCAGTACTGTGTTTACCGTCCAGGTGCCCACAATACGAAATGTGAACATCCTTCAGTAATTAAGGTCTGGCTTCTGCGGGAGTAATAACACTATGCTTCACATAGTGCATGGCTTTATCCGGATCTGTGAACATCTTGTCCTCGCCCTTATAGGTGATACGGAGTCGCGCAGAATACAAAATGCCGAAGCGCACACCGTCCTGTCCTCGTAAGAGTTTTCTAACTTCAGTAAATGCCGCACAAGCCTTGGCCACGCTCGGAGTGTAATCTGGAAATATGGCTATTTGCTCCCCATTAAAGCGAAGTGGACCTCGGGACCGGGCTCGGCGCAGCACCGCCACACAGTCCTGATGATAGTGTAGCTTGGCGACAATGGTGCGCGGTTTCCCTCCTTGCGTCTTGGGTCCGGAACTTCTGTACGAATGGTCAATAAGGAGGTCCTTGTCCATCTGCAGAAGTTCGGTCAGTAGTTTAGAGACCGACGCGGTGGAGCTTGACCCTGGTTCCTCCGGAACACCCAGGATTCGAACGTTACATCGCCGCATTTTCCCTTCCATGTCGTCATACCTCGCTTTCAGTTCGGTCATTTCTGCCTGCAGACTCGTTATTGTAGTTTGCATTGAAACCACTTCATCCGACCATGTAGACAGTCCGCCCTCCATGTCCTTCACAGCAGCCTTAATCTGGTCCATTTCTGCGCAACTGGTGATTTCGGCCTTGAGCGTCTGTAACTCACCCTTAATGGAGTTCAGTTCTTCGGTCAGTGCACTCCTCAATTCTTCTTTAACAACTGTTAAAATGTCACTCTTGAGGGATAAGAGAATTTGGGATTTGAGGTCTTCGACGTCCATTTTTTCTGATTTTGAGGGAGATGAAGTAGCGGCTCGGCTCACTAACGGGGCTGAGGGCCGAGGATGTGCTGGGCCTAGTGCTGGATGAGCCACTGTATTTGTATTTTCTCAAGCTCGCAGCCATATCTGACACCAAAACAACTACTAAACTTGTCACCAAGTTATGGTTGCGTATTACCGACCAGTTAGTGAAATAAACTAGAAATTAAAAAAAAAGGATTTTAACATAAAGTGTTATTATTCAGCGAGAGCCCGACAAAACACGTCCTACTCCATGATCGGCTCTATAGCGCCCACCCCCCCTCCCCCCCTTTGCTGGGACCTTTGCGAAGAGCCACAAAGAATTAAAAGCGCCCAGGAATGAAAAGCACACAAAAAAGGCTGAAGGGCAGTATGATGTGCTAGGTCATGAGCGTTCCATACAAGCGCACAGTACGTTGTTTGAAAGAATGTGTTTCTCATGACATTTTATCAAGCAGTTGGGGTCATAGGGTCTGAGAGATCTGAACCACCCACAACCAAGTTTCCCAGTGTTTCACAAACAGGTGGATTTATTCTCAGGAATTCCCAAAGAGGTAGGGCCAAAAACTTCCAGCCTCAGTCCCACAAAGAACCTAGGATGATCAATTTGCTCCCTGTATGCCCCAATTTGTCCACCATCTACTAATGTTATGAGAGCAAGAGCCTAAGGCCCAGAGCCTCGCACAGCACAATTGGTCTGAAAGTTCTCCAAAGACCTTCCTATTCAAGGTGGACTCCAAAAAGTATATCGGCCCATATAAGACACAACTAGCATTCATTTTGGTTGCTTACCATCGGTCATTCTCTGGTCAATGAAGATAAACCCCACCTCAAGCTTGCTCAAGCCAGTCATGTGCAGCACTCTTAAGGGTACAGTGAACACTCGTGGGTCTCAGGCTCACACATACTATACAATGATCTGGAAGTCCAACAAGTAGCTCTCTCAGAAAATGAAAGCCTAGAAGTTGGCTCTGCAGCCTTTAAAAATAAAAAGAAGAAATATATTGAAAAGCAATGATGAGCGGGCCTAAGCACCTGTGCCATAGGCACACGGGCGCACAACACAACCTGTGTGACTTTTGAGCACGCTGAGACCCCTAAAACCCCATGGACAATGAAGTCACTAAATATGGCATAAGTTTAAGACATCGTCGAGGTTGGACGTCTCTTTCTATGCGTCACTGCTAGTGATAGCTTGGTAACGACTGTAATGTCGTAGGTGCCTGGGCCGGTCATTATTTG
>CM059219.1:28107718-28125218 GCA_030347435.1 Clarias fuscus
TTAAGCCAGTCTTGTGCAGTACTTCGATGGGTCCATCGACAGCAACATCATTATGGGGACCCCGTATACACGGTGGAACATGGGTCCGAGACAGGCACATACTATTCCCTGGTATGGCTTTATATGTGTATATGCCGTTGCGACTTGTTTCGAAGCTCAAAACCTGTGTGCCTTTTCAGCATGCTAAGACCTCTTAAACAAATATGACATCAGTTTAAGGCATCGTTATTCCTGGATGTCTCTTTCTGGTGCGCCATTGCTAGCTCTCCCAATGTCGGCTGTGTTTTGGTGGTCACTCTAATGGCGCAGGGGCTTGAGATTGTCAATGAATCTGTGGACAGCATAAAATGTGTGTGTGCATGTATAGTATGTGTGCGATTGTAGAGTGTGTGTGTGTGTGTGTGTGTGTCGGCGTGCGTGCGTGTGTGTGTGTTTGTGTGTGTGTGAGTGTGTGCGTGTTTGTGTGTGTGAGTGTGTGTGTGTGTATGTGTGTGTGTATGTGTGTGTGTGTGTGTGTGTGTGTGTGAGTGTGTATGTATGGGTCTGTGTCGGATGGGTTTGTGTGCAGTATGTTTAATTTATGTTTAATATTTGTATTGTTTGTGTGTGTAGAATAGTGCTTTAAAATGAATAATTATCATAATAGTTCTTCAATCACCCAAACCCGCTTCATCAATGAGTGCTCCGCATGGACATTCAGGCAACATACATGTCTGTACATGTCTGACAGTCACGGTACTATACTTCTCATTTTCTCCACCAAAAGCGGTGTGCTTAACTTAAACGTCTTGAACTTCATGTTGAAGTATGTGTGTGTGTGTGTGTGTGTGTGTGTGTGTTTGTGTGTGTGTAGTATCTTTGTTTGTATGCATCAATTACGTTTGTTTGTTTTTTCTGTTCCCGGCACAGAAACAAAAAGCACACAGAAAAGGCCATATGACTATGATATGTTACGTGGTGAAGGTTTCATAGAAGGTTGTGGTACGTTTGTGGAAATGGGTGGTTTCCCTGTTCCATCTAATCAATCATCTATCTAGAGCTATCTCATCCACCAACACTCTAATGGCGCAGCGGCTTGAGATTGTCAATGAATCTGTGGACAGCATAAAGTGTGTGTGGGTGTGTGTGTGAGAGAGAGAGTATTACGTTTTGTGCATGTGTAGTATGTGTGCGAATGTAGAGTGTGTGCGTGCGTGCATGTGCATGTGTGTGTGTGTGTTTGTGTAATTATTATACTCCTCAAATCATTCCAACCTCGCATCAACCCGCATCATCGATGAGTCGTTCACGTGTACATTCAAGCTAGTGAATTTATTTAGGTTTCGGCAACTACGGGGTTGCTGGCATGGGAATGTCTGCAGTCGGTCGTAGATGGGAGGGGTGTGGGCACTTTAACTCCACAGGTCCTTTGACTGGCAACCTCACAGTCAACTTCACCACAGATGTCTTTTCACGCTCAAAACGTGAAAACGACTAACAAAAAAGTTATTTAACATGTATGCCAAAATGCCTTTAATTCTTATGCTGTTCGTGCAGAGATAAAGCGTTTGCTCTGTTCTTAGCGCTGAACGAGCTCTGGAAAGCGGTTTTCTCCCACAACTAATGCACGGTCATGTAAAACAAAAACAAAAAAAAATGCAGTTTTTATGCTCAAAATGTGTAAGAGACTAACAAAAAAGTTGTCATTCAATATCCATTCAACAGAAGAAATTATCGTTCCTTTCACTTTTATGCTCCTTGTGCTGAGATAAAGCGTTTGCTGTGTTCTTAGCGCTGTACGAGCTCAGGAAAGCGGTTTTCTCACACAACTAATGCATGGTCATGTAAAACACATTTATATGTAGTTTTTATGCTCAAAAAGTGAAAAAGACGTTAAGTGTTGAAAATAATCATTCCTTTCATTTTTATGGTGCTCGTGCTTAGATAAAGCGTTTGCTGTGTTCTTAGAGCCCTACGCCGTCCGGAAAGCAGTTAACTCACACAACTAATGCACGGTCATGTAAAACACTTTAAAATGCGGTTTTAATACTCAAAATGTGAAAAAGACTAACAAAAAAGTTATTATTTAACATCTATTCGAGAATACATGAAAGTGTTGGAAATTATCATTCCTTTCACTTTTAAGCTCCTCGTGCTGAGATAATGCGTTTGCTGTGTTCTTAGCGCTGTACGAGCTGAGGAAAGCTTGTTTTTTTTCACACAACTAATGAATGTTCGGGCATGTAAAACATACACAACGAGTTCATATGCAATTTTCATGCTCTAAATGTTTAAAGAATAACAAAAGAAATTGTAATTCAACATGTATGCCAGAATTCTTGAATGTTTTGGAAATTTTTTCTTTCGCTTTTCTAATACATAGAAATTTCATTTTTCACTTCATGTGAAAGGTGATTTACACCCTTATGTTTTTACATACAGTTAATAAGGAAGCAATGTTAAAATGAATGACATAATGTTGCTAAATTAATACATAGCGTAATAGATCACATTCGAACGTCAATTAAATTTCAAGTTTTATTTGTCAAATACACAAATAAATCATACAAAACATGATATTCAGAGAAATGCTTTGACAACGCTGCATGACCCAAGCATAAAATCAGAAAAGAGTATTCAAACAAAGAATATGACTATAATAATAAATTAATAGACTATGAATAAGAAAACGTGCAATTAATTATGAAATAAGAAAATAAAAATTATATAAATTTAGAAAACAGCTTTTTGTTTATAGTTTATAGAATGAGGATATCTTCTGTAAGCAATGGGTAGGGACAGACGAGAGGCAGCGCATACATAGGATAATGGTGGTAGATCGAGGTACGCTTCCGCCACTGCAGGTCAGAGGTAATGTTTCGGTAGTGGAGAGACATACATCATGAACACATGAGGCTTTAGCATGTTGTTTGCTTTAAGTGTTCAAAAGCCAGCCTGCTTGAGCTACGTTCAAGTAGGCGTTTATTTTCATTTGAACCATATATAGTTTAGTACACAGTGAAACGAAACAACGTTTCTCTAGGACCAAGGTCCTACATACAGCATTACCATCATGAATGAACAAACACTAAATAAATATGCAACCTAATTAGCTGCTTAGCTGTGACAAGACAGATTGACATTTTTAAGTTAACAGAAAATTATGTTCTATCCCCCCAAAAAAGCGACAACATGAAGTGCTCGTTCAAATGTGCAACCAAGAGTAACAAAGTCACCTTTTCATTACTTTGTGCTAATGACATAATGAGTTGAGGTAGTGGGAGGAGAAACAAAATCCAGGACACATTCCTTTGAAGTAGCAGCAAAGATCAAATTGTTTTTGTTTTATTTTCATTTTAACCATATAACCATATTAAGTACACAGTGAAACAAAATAAAGTACCTTCAGGACCATGGTCCCACATAAAACATAAATTAAAATTATGAAAGAAAAAAAAAACTGACTAGCTACCTAGTTATCTGCCTAGCGGTGACAAGACAGATTGACATTTTTAAGTTTGACAAAAAAAAAAAAAAAAAAGAGACAACATAAAGGTTTCGTTCAAATATGCAAACAACGCGACAACATGACACAATTCATTACTGTGTGCTGATGACATGAGTTGAGGTAGTGGGAGGAGAAACAGTAACCAGGACACATTCCTTTGAAGTAGCAGCAAAGATCAAATACTTTTGTGCATATAAAAAGTAATGGATATTGTGCAAAAGAGTAATTGCAGGTTGGTGTGAACCATTTAGCGATGGTCGTCGATCAGTGTGTATAATCAGTTTGTTCAGTTGTCCTGCATGTCGACGTGAGGGTAGAAGCTGTTCAGTGCATCTGAAATGGAGCCGTCACTGTAACAGGCGGGTGACGATGAGTTCTTTTGGTGATGTCCTTTTGTTGGTGATTGCTGGTGAAGCCGTGCTACATCGCTGAAATGGTTGATAATTCTCTGGTCATTTGAGCGCTTTGCCTCTCTATGGACCAGGAACGTTTGGCCCTTGCTGCTCTGATGGCTTGGGTCTTCACAAGTCCACGCACCTCCGCAGTAAATCTATTAAAATTTCTTTTTGGTTGTGTGATGATGTTCTTGGAGAAGGTGACAACAGCACTTGTTGATGATGTTTACTCCTCCAAGTCAGTGAAGTAAGTTGCAGCCTTCCTAAACAGTGTTCTCAAACAACAGTGCAGGCTTCTATTGGCCAGTTTTTCACCTGCTTCAGCACCAGGTGTCCCTTAATCATCAACTGTAAACAATAGTCAGTTGATCAAGAACATGAAGATAACTAGGCCTTTCACATCTAGGCAGACAAGACTGGTGTCACAGATTTACCATGCTAAGCTACAGTAGGTAATTCCTGGAACTCCGAATCTGGCTGGGTCAGCTTATCGCTGCTGTTTGCTGCGACCTTCTTTTTTTTTTATCAAAGTCTTTTTTATTGGAAATATAAACAAGTTACATATACATACATCCATTGTACACTATTTTTTCTTTCTACCCATACCCCTCCCCCCACCCCACAATAAAAACAACAACAATCAAACAACAACAACAACAAAAATCTAAACTAAAGAGAGAAAAAAAAGAAGAGAAAAAAAGAACAAAACAAACAAACAAAAAAAAAACAAACAAACAGCCAGTCAGCAGAAAGAAAAAAGGAAGAAAAAGAAATAAAATTAAATAAATTACGCATCAAACAGAAAATGTAATGAAGGAAGTATTAGGAACAGAGATTAAAAAAGAAATCTTTTATTACAGATCCAGTTGCTCTGCATCTACATGTTCAAAATGGCTTATAAATGGTTGCCAGACATCATAAAATTCCTGAGTCGATCCCCTTATAGAATAGCGAATCTTTTCTAGGTGAAGAAAGTACAAGACCTTCTTAATCCAATGAGCGCCCACTGGTGGTGACGACTCCTTCCACTTAGCCAGGACCAGTCTCCTAGCGAGAAGGGAGCTAAAGGCGATCATATTGGCCTTGGCGTCATTCAGACGAGCACCACTTGGGTCAACACCATAAATGGGGATGGTTCTAATGGTATCTGGCATATTTTTGACAAGGTATCAAAAATAAAACTCCAAAAATTGTTTAGCTTTGGGCAGCTCCAGAACATATGCAGCAGTGTAGCAGGTTCCTGCTTACATCGGTCACATGTGGGATCAAAATCTTTGCCAGTTTAACCTTGGACCAGTGAAGCCAGTGAACAATTTTAAACTGAATAACTCTGTGTTTGAGGCAGACTGATGATGAGTAAATTCTATGTATTATCTTTTGCCACAGTTTATCTGAGATTTGTTCTTGTAAATCATTTTTCCATTTGTCTTTAAGTAGATCTAATGTGGCTGAGTTACTTGTGTTTAATAACTTGTATACAGCACTAATCTGTTTGGCATCTGGCTTACAGCTAAAAACAGAATCTAAAAGGGATGGAGAAGGAGACAAAGGGAAAGACTCAGAATTAAAGGAAATGAAATTCCTCAGCTGTAGATATCTAAAAAAAATGTGTCCTGGGAATGTTAAACTTTTGTATAAGTTGTTCAAATGAGCCAAAGATATTATCAATGTAAAGATCGTATAATGACACAACACCACACTCAGACCAAACCCCAAAAGCATTATCTGTATGAGAAGGAGCAAACATGCAGTGCCCATTCAGTGGTGCTATCAAAGATAGATCTGTAAGCTTAAAATGACGCCGAAACTGATTCCAAATTTTAACCAGTGGGTTTGAGGTAAAAGATGATGTGGGTTGTTTTTGTGGCAATTTAGCACATAATAATGATGAGAGAGATATTGATCCCATGGATGCTTCCTCTATAGCTACCCAGACGGGAGGGTTGACGGCACACTGCGCCCAGAATAACATGGCCCTCACATTAGCAGCCCAATAATAATAAAGAAAGTTTGGAAGTGCCATTCCTCCTAATTCACGGGGCCTCTGTAGGATACTTTGTTTAATACGTGGTTGTTTTTTATTCCAAATAAAAGTAGAAATCTGACTACTTAAGTTATTGAAAAAAGATTTTGTTAAAAAGATTGGAAGACACTGAAATAGGTAAAGGATTTTGGAAACAGATTCATTTTAACTGTGTTTATTCTTCCGCCCAAAGAGAGAGGTAGCAGGTCCCATCTTTCGAGATCTAATTTTGTTTTGGAAAGTTGAAGCTGATAATTCGCCTTATACAGATCTGCATGGTTATGTGTTATCCAAATCCCTAGATATTTGATTTTTCTGGGACTAATCTTAAAGGGGATCGAATCAGGAAACTGTGCTATATCGTTTTTAATTGGCATCATTTCACTTTTTTGTAGCTTAACCTTATAGCCAGATATTTCACCAAAGTCTTTCAGTAAATCCACAAGTTTTGGTAGGCTGTGATGAGGCTCAAAGAAAGGGGATAAGTTGCTATTTGTCCAAACGGCAGCCAGTGGGGATGAGTATAGCACTTTTATCCATGATATAAATTTAGGGCCGAAACCAAATTTACCAAGAGTATAAAAAAGAAAATCCCAATTCACTCGATCAAATGCTTTTTCTGCGTCGAGGGAAATAATTGTTTCCAAATTGTCAGATAGAGATAGATAACATTCAACAGCCGCCTAATATTAAAAAAAGAGTATCTGTTCTTTATAAAGCCTGTTTGATCAGGTGAAATAACACAATGAATTACTTTCTCCAGACGGCGGGCCAAAACTTTTGCTACGATTTTCGTATCTGTATTCAACAATGAAATTGGACGATATGAACTGCAGTCAAGAGGGTTCTTTTCTTTCTTTAAAATTAAGGAGATAACTGCTTGCCGCATAGTTGAAGGTAATGATCCAGAGGAAAAGCTTTCTCGGAAAACTGACGCCAACAGAGGAGAGAGCTGATTGGAAAAGGTTTTAAAAAATTCTGAAGGATATCCGTCTGGTCCAGGTGATTTACCAGATTGCATACTTCGTATTGCTATAGCAATGGATTGACAGAGTCAGTGGAGAGTGGTCTGATATCACTATAGCTTTATAATCCGAATCTGTTACAAGAGGACAAAGTCTTTTATCTACAAGAAAATAATCTATGCGTGAAAAAGTATTATGTACTGGAGAATAAAATGAGTACTTTCTTGTAGTAGGATTACGGAAACGCCAAACATCTGTCAATCCATAGGCCTCCAGGAAACTCTGTAAAACTTTTGCTGATTTGGATTTGGGCGTTTTGTTAGGCGAACTGCGATCTAAAACAGTGGAAAGAACGCAATTTATATCACCTCCTATGATAAGGTCGTCATATTTGGAATCCGAGACAGAAAGTTAGCAAAAAAACCTTCATCATCCCAATTGGGTGCATAAACATTAGCCAGAATAAGTGGAAGCTCGTATACTTGCCCAACTACGATAATATAACGGCCAGCAGTATCTGCATCTACAGTAGTTGCTACCAATGGTAAGTTTTTATTAATCAGAATAGCAGCCCCCCTCGCCCCTTGAGCGGAAGTTGGAGTGATATACTTGTCCGATCCACCCCTCCCTTAATTTAGATTGGTCACATGTTTGTAAATGGGTCTCTTGAAGAAAAGCAATATCAGCTTTGAGATGTTGCAAATGAATAAGGACTTTTTTCCTCTTTACAGGATGGTTAAGAGATTTAACGTTCCAACTGACAAAATTGATCAAACATCCATTAGCCTGTCTAGAAGAAACACCTATTTTTGTCATTTAGCAATAGTGAAGCTGCAGATTTACAAAGAATAAAATAGAGCCATGAAAAAAAGAGCACAATTAAAAAGGAGAAAAGAGAGAGAGAAAAAGAGGTTTTAAAAAAGTACTGCTGACTGGCCTGAACCCTAACCCAATCACCCATTAAAACCGGGTGATTAACCCAACCCACACGAACATATCCACACACTGTGCTTATCCGGGTCCTATTGAGCCAAAATCAGGCTCTCACTGAAGCAACTTATAAGCTTGGAACAATAAAATATATAAACAGGTCTAAACATTAACTAGTCAACATCATCCTTATTATGGTTATGAAGTGTTAATTACAAATAGTTTTGTACTGAAACTAAAACGGGAACTTCAACACAACTACACTAACTTGTAATAAACCACGACGGCTTTCCCCGGTCAGTACTGTGTTTACCGTCCAGGTGCCCACAATACGAAATGTGAACATCCTTCAGTAATTAAGGTCTGGCTTCTGCGGGAGTAATAACACTATGCTTCACATAGTGCATGGCTTTATCCGGATCTGTGAACATCTTGTCCTCGCCCTTATAGGTGATACGGAGTCGCGCAGAATACAAAATGCCGAAGCGCACACCGTCCTGTCCTCGTAAGAGTTTTCTAACTTCAGTAAATGCCGCACGAGCCTTGGCCACGCTCGGAGTGTAATCTGGAAATATGGCTATTTGCTCCCCATTAAAGCGAAGTGGACCTCGGGACCGGGCTCGGCGCAGCACCGCCACACAGTCCTGATGATAGTGTAGCTTGGCGACAATGGTGCGCGGTTTCCCTCCTTGCGTCTTGGGTCCGGAACTTCTGTACGAATGGTCAATAAGGAGGTCCTTGTCCATCTGCAGAACTTCGGTCAGTAGTTTAGAGACCGACGCGGTGGAGCTTGACCCTGGTTCCTCCGGAACACCCAGGATTCGAACGTTACATCGCCGCATTTTCCCTTCCATGTCGTCATACCTCGCTTTCAGTTCGGTCATTTCTGCCTGCAGACTCGTTATTGTAGTTTGCATTGAAACCACTTCATCCGACCATGTAGACAGTCCGCCCTCCATGTCCTTCACAGCAGCCTTAATCTGGTCCATTTCTGCGCAACTGGTGATTTCGGCCTTGAGCGTCTGTAACTCACCCTTAATGGAGTTCAGTTCTTCGGTCAGTGCACTCCTCAATTCTTCTTTAATAACTGTTAAAATGTCACTCTTGAGGGATAAGAGAATTTGGGATTTGAGGTCTTCGACGTCCATTTTTTCTGATTTTGAGGGAGATGAAGTAGCGGCTCGGCTCACTAACGGGGCTGAGGGCCGAGGATGTGCTGGGCCTAGTGCTGGATGAGCCACTGTATTTGTATTTTCTCAAGCTCGCAGCCATATCTGACACCAAAACAACTACTAAACTTGTCACCAAGTTATGGTTGCGTATTACCGACCAGTTAGTGAAATAAACTAGAAATTAAAAAAAAAGGATTTTAACATAAAGTGTTATTATTCAGCGAGAGCCCGACAAAACACGTCCTACTCCATGATCGGCTCTATAGCGCCCACCCCCCCTCCCCCCCTTTGCTGGGACCTTTGCGAAGAGCCACAAAGAATTAAAAGCGCCCAGGAATGAAAAGCACACATAAAAGGCTGAAGGGCAGTATGATGTGCTAGGTCATGAGCGTTCCATACAAGCGCACAGTACGTTGTTTGAAAGAATGTGTTTCTCATGACATTTTATCAAGCAGTTGGGGTCATAGGGTCTGAGAGATCTGAACCACCCACAACCAAGTTTCCCAGTGTTTCACAAACAGGTGGATTTATTCTCAGGAATTCCCAAAGAGGTAGGGCCAAAAACTTCCAGCCTCAGTCCCACAAAGAACCTAGGATGATCAATTTGCTCCCTGTATGCCCCAATTTGTCCACCATCTACTAATGTTATGAGAGCAAGAGCCTAAGGCCCAGAGCCTCGCACAGCACAATTGGTCTGAAAGTTCTCCAAAGACCTTCCTATTCAAGGTGGACTCCAAAAAGTATATCGGCCCATATAAGACACAACTAGCATTCATTTTGGTTGCTTACCATCGGTCATTCTCTGGTCAATGAAGATAAACCCCACCTCAAGCTTGCTCAAGCCAGTCATGTGCAGCACTCTTAAGGGTACAGTGAACACTCGTGGGTCTCAGGCTCACACATACTATACAATGATCTGGAAGTCCAACAAGTAGCTCTCTCAGAAAATGAAAGCCTAGAAGTTGGCTCTGCAGCCTTTAAAAATAAAAAGAAGAAATATATTGAAAAGCAATGATGAGCGGGCCTAAGCACCTGTGCCATAGGCACACGGGCGCACAACACAACCTGTGTGACTTTTGAGCACGCTGAGACCCCTAAAACCCCATGGACAATGAAGTCACTAAATATGGCATAAGTTTAAGACATCGTCGAGGTTGGACGTCTCTTTCTATGCGTCACTGCTAGTGATAGCTTGGTAACGACTGTAATGTCGTAGGTGCCTGGGCCGGTCATTATTTGTGTAGGAGGCATAGGGTGTGGAGAGGATGTGTACTGTGTGTAAGGCATGTGTGTAGGATGTGTACTGTATGTGCAGGATAAGAAGATGATGTGTGTCTGTGTTTGTGTGTAGTGTGTGTGCGCGTGTGTGTAAGTATATGTGTATGTGTGTGTCATGTGTGTCTGTGTCGTCTGTTTGTGAAGTGTGTGTGTTTGTGTGGGTGTGTTTATTTGTATGTGTGTAGTGTGTATACAGTGTAATTTGTGGAGTTCATGTCTGTAGAGTGTGTCTGTGTGTATTTGTGTTTTTTTTTATATTTATTTATTCATTTGTCCTGTGGGAGTGTTAGTGTTTGTGTATGATCTGTTGTGAGTATTTAGGACGTATAGTGTGTGTGTGTGTGTGTGTGTGTGTGTGTGTGTGTGTGTGTGTGTGTGTGTGTGTGTGTGTGTGTGTGTGTGTGTGTGTGTGTGTGTGAACAAGTTGTGTAATGTTTTGTAGTATGTGTTTGTCTAGTGTGAATAGAATGTAGTGTCTGGAGTGTGTGTGTGTGCGAGTGTGTGTGTGTGTGCGTGTGTGTGTGTGTGTGTGTGTGTGTGTGTGACCAAGTTGTGTAATGTTTTGTAGTATGTGTTTGTCTAGTGGGAATAGAATGTAGTGTCTGGAGTGTGTGTGTGTGCGAGTGTGTGTGTGTGTGCGTGTGCGTGTGTGTGTGTGTGTGTGTGCGTGTGTGTGTGTGTGTGTGTGTGTGTGTGTGTGTGTGTGTATATTCCTAGAACTTCCCGGCACAGCTTATGGCTGCTGTCTTTTTGCACAGAAACAAAAAGCACACAGCAAAGGCCAAATGAGTGTATGATATGCTACGTGGTGAAGGTTTCATAGAAGGTTGTGGTACGTTTGTGGAAATGGGTGGTTGACTTGTTCCATCTTATCAAGCAGATAGAATCATCTATCTAGCGCTATCTCATCCACCAACAATACCCTTTCCCAGTGTCTCACAAACAGCTGGAATTTTTGGAGGTATTCTCAAAGAGGTAAGGGCAAGAACTACCCTCTTCCCACCCACAAAGAACCAAGGATTGCATGATCAATTTGCTCCCTGCAGCCAGTTTGGCTACCATCTACCCACGTTCCAAGAGCAAGCCCCCAAGACACAGAGCCTCACCTAGAACAGTGGGTCTAGGTGTTCCCCAAGAACCTGCAGCTAAAGGTTGATAGCAAGAATGTACATCGGGCCATTGAAGGTATCGCCGATCACTCCCCAGTTGATGAAGATAAACACCTCCTCAATCTCACTAATGCCACTCCTGTACAGCATTCTGGCGGGTCTATCGCCATCAATATCACAATGGGGACCCCGCATGCATGGTCAGTCGAGGAACACTTATGCATCCAAGGCAGCCACATACTATACAGTCTGCTTGTCTACCGAGGAGCTCTCTGAAGTTGAAGGCCAAGAAGTTGGCTTTTTAAAATTAAAAGAATAAGTATAATTGCAAGCAGCGATGAGCGGGACCAAACAACTGTGCCATCGCCACTTGGTCACACCTTACAATCTCTGTAATTTTTTATCACGCTACGTCCTTTTAAACAAGTATGACATAAGTTTAAGGCATCGTCATGGCTGGACGTGTCTTTCTAGTTATGCATTGTTAGTTGTCACTCAGTGTCAGACGGGTTTCATGGCAACTGTAATATTGCTGGTGCTTGAGCAGGTCATCATTTGTGTAGGATACTAGGAAGTGGATACTAGGTAGATAACGATGTGGACTTTGTGTGTGTTATGTGTAATGGTTGTGTGTATGTGTAGTATGTGTGAGTCTAGGATATAAGTGTGTAGTATGTGTATGTCTAGTGTTTGTGGCTTTGGTAGTTGAGTAGTATATGTGTGTATTGTGTGTGTGTGTGTGTGTGTGTGTGTGTGTGTGTGTGTGTGTGTGTGTGTGTGTGTGTGTGTGTGTGGATGCATGTGTATGCATGATTCTCTGTGTTCAGGATGTGGTTGAACTGTCCGGCTCAGCCTATCGCTTCTTTATGTTTCAAACTTTGCTAGGAACCCTCTGGGTCAAAAATTTAAGACACACAGAGACAAACGAAGAGCTGTATGATGTGCTGTGGTGGTGAGCTTTCCATAATAGGCAGCAGATCTAAAGCAGAAGCTATCTAAAACATCCACAAACCCACTTCCCCAGTCTTTCACAAACAGGTGGACTTATATGAGATATTCTCTAATAGTTAGGGCCCCCCACAAAGAAACTAGGATTGCATGATCAATCTGATCCCTGCAGCCAATTTGGATACCCATGCTCCCAGAGCAAGCTCCCAAGACCAAGAGCATCACCCAGAACAGTGGGGCCATTGAAGCTACAACAAAGATTTAATTTTGCTTGCATACAGCTATCACTCCTCGCCAGTCGATGTGGATAAACACCTCCTGAAGCTTTCTTAAGCCAGTCTTGTGCAGTACTTCGATGGGTCCATCGACAGCAACATCATTATGGGGACCCCGTATACACGGTGGAACATGGGTCCGAGACAGGCACATACTATTCCCTGGTATGGCTTTATATGTGTATATGCCGTTGCGACTTGTTTCGAAGCTCAAAACCTGTGTGCCTTTTCAGCATGCTAAGACCTCTTAAACAAATATGACATCAGTTTAAGGCATCGTTATTCCTGGATGTCTCTTTCTGGTGCGCCATTGCTAGCTCTCCCAATGTCGGCTGTGTTTTGGTGGTCACTCTAATGGCGCAGGGGCTTGAGATTGTCAATGAATCTGTGGACAGCATAAAATGTGTGTGTGCATGTATAGTATGTGTGCGATTGTAGAGTGTGTGTGTGTGTGTGTGTGTGTCGGCGTGCGTGCGTGTGTGTGTGTTTGTGTGTGTGTGAGTGTGTGCGTGTTTGTGTGTGTGAGTGTGTGTGTGTGTATGTGTGTGTGTATGTGTGTGTGTGTGTGTGTGTGTGTGAGTGTGTATGTATGGGTCTGTGTCGGATGGGTTTGTGTGCAGTATGTTTAATTTATGTTTAATATTTGTATTGTTTGTGTGTGTAGAATAGTGCTTTAAAATGAATAATTATCATAATAGTTCTTCAATCACCCAAACCCGCTTCATCAATGAGTGCTCCGCATGGACATTCAGGCAACATACATGTCTGTACATGTCTGACAGTCACGGTACTATACTTCTCATTTTCTCCACCAAAAGCGGTGTGCTTAACTTAAACGTCTTGAACTTCATGTTGAAGTATGTGTGTGTGTGTGTGTGTGTGTGTGTGTGTGTGTGTGTGTGTGTGTGTGTGTGTGTGTGTGTGTGTGTGTGTGTGTGTGTTTGTGTGTGTGTAGTATCTTTGTTTGTATGCATCAATTACGTTTGTTTGTTTTTTCTGTTCCCGGCACAGAAACAAAAAGCACACAGAAAAGGCCATATGACTATGATATGTTACGTGGTGAAGGTTTCATAGAAGGTTGTGGTACGTTTGTGGAAATGTGTGATTTCCCTGTTCCATCTAATCAATCATCTATCTTGAGCTATCTCATCCACCAACACTCTAATGGCGCAGCGGCTTGAGATTGTCAATGAATCTGTGGACAGCATAAAGTGTGTGTGGGTGTGTGTGTGAGAGAGAGAGTATTACGTTTTGTGCATGTGTAGTATGTGTGCGAATGTAGAGTGTGTGCGTGCGTGCATGTGCATGTGTGTGTGTGTGTTTGTGTAATTATTATACTCCTCAAATCATTCCAACCTCGCATCAACCCGCATCATTGATGAGTCATTCACGTGTACATTCAAGCTAGTGAATTTATTTAGGTTTCGGCAACTACGGGGTTGCTGGCATGGGAATGTCTGCAGTTGGTCGTAGATGGGAGGGGTGTGGGCACTTTAACTCCACAGGTCCTTTGACTGGCAACCTCACAGTCAACTTCACCACAGATGTCTTTTCACGCTCAAAACGTGAAAACGATAAACAAAAAAGTTATTTAACATGTATGCCAAAATGCCTTTAATTCTTATGCTGTTCGTGCAGAGATAAAGCGTTTGCTCTGTTCTTAGCGCTGAACGAGCTCTGGAAAGCGGTTTTCTCCCACAACTAATGCATGGTCATGTAAAACAAAAACAAAAAAAATATGCAGTTTTTATGCTCAAAATGTGTAAGAGACTTACAAAAAAGTTGTCATTCAATATCCATTCAACAGAAGAAATTATCGTTCCTTTCACTTTTATGCTCCTTGTGCTGAGATAATGCGTTTGCTGTGTTCTTAGCGCTGTACGAGCTCAGGAAAGCGGTTTTCTCACACAACTAATGCATGGTCATGTAAAACACATTTATATCCAGTCTTAATTCTCAAAATGTGAAAAAGACTAACAAAAAAAAGTTGTTACTCAACATGTATGCCAGAATGCATGAAAGTGTTGGAAATTATGTGCCTTTTCAGTTTTATGCTCCTCGTGCTGAGTTAAAGCGTTTGCTGTGTTCTTAGCGCTGTACGAGCTCAGGAAAGCGGTTTTCTCACACAACTAAGGCATGGTCATGTATAACGCACAGAAGGCATTCATAGGCAGTTTTATGCTCAAAATGTGAAAAAGACTAACAAAAAAGTTGTTACTCAACATGTATGCCAGAATGCATGAAAGTGTTGGAAATTATATGTCCTTTCAGTTTTATGCTTGACCTGCTGAGATAAAGCGTTTGCTGTGTTCTTAGTGCTGTACGAGCTCAGAAAAGCGGTTTTCTCACACAACTAATGCATGGTCATGTAAAACACATTTATATGCAGTTTTTATGCTCAAAAAGTGAAAAAGACGTTAAGTGTTGAAAATAATCATTCCTTTCATTTTTATGGTGCTCGTGCTTAGATAAAGCGTTTGCTGTGTTCTTAGAGCCCTACGCCGTCCGGAAAGCGGTTAACTCACACAACTAATGCACGGTCATGTAAAACACTTTAAAATGCGGTTTTAATACTCAAAATATGACAAAGACTAACAAAAAAGTTATTATTTAACATCTATTCGAGAAAACATGAACGTGTTGGAAATTATCATTCCTTTCAGTTTTATGCTTGACCTGCTGAGATAAAGCGTTTGCTGTGTTCTTAGCGCTGTACGAGCTCAGAAAAGCGGTTTTCTCACACAACTAATGCATGGTCATGTAAAACACACAAAACAAATTTATAAGCAGTTTTATTGCTCGAAATGTGACAAAGACTAACAAAAAAGTTGTTATTCAACATGTATGCCACAATACATGGAAGTGTTGAAAATTATCATTCCTTTCACTTTTAAGCTCCTCGTGCTGAGATAATGCGTTTGCTGTGTTCTTAGCGCTGCACGAGCTGAGGAAAGCTTGTTTTTTTTTCACACAACTAATGAATGTTCGGTCATGTAAAACATACACAACGAGTTCATATGCAATTTTCATGCTCTAAATGTTTAAAGAATAACAAAAGAAATTGTAATTCAACATGTATGCCAGAATTCTTGAATGTTTTGGAAATTTTTTCTTTCGCTTTTCTAATACATAGAAATTTCATTTTTCACTTCATGTCAAAGGTGATTTACACCCTTATGTTTTTACATACAGTTAATAAGGAAGCAATGTTAAAATGAATGACATAATGTTGCTAAATTAATACATAGCGTAATAGATCACATTCGAACGTCAATTAAATTTCAAGTTTTATTTGTCAAATACACAAATAAATCATACAAAACATGATATTCAGAGAAATGCTTTGACAACGCTGCATGACCCAAGCATAAAATCAGAAAAGAGTATTCAAACAAAGAATATGACTATAATAATAAATTAATAGACTATGAATAAGAAAACGTGCAATTAATTATGAAATAAGAAAATAAAAATTATATAAATTTAGAAAACAGCTTTTTGTTTATAGTTTATAGAATGAGGATATCTTCTGTAAGCAATGGGTAGGGACAGACGAGAGGCAGCGCATACATAGGATAATGGTGGTAGATCGAGGTACGCTTCCGCCAATGCAGGTCAGAGGTAATGTTTCGGTAGTAGAGAGACATACATCATGAACACATGAGGCTTTAGCATTGTTGTTTGCTTTAAGTGTTCAAAAGCAAGCCTGCTTGAGCTACGTTCAAGTAGGCGTTTATTTTCATTTGAACCATATATAGTTTAGTACACAGTGAAACGAAACAACGTTTCTCTAGGACCAAGGTCCTACATACAGCATTACCATCATGAATGAACAAACACTAAATAAATATGCAACCTAATTAGCTGCTTAGCTGTGACAAGACAGATTGACATTTTTAAGTTAACAGAAAATTATGTTCTATCCCCCCAAAAAAGCGACAACATGAAGTGCTCGTTCAAATGTGCAACCAAGAGTAACAAAGTCACCTTTTCATTACTTTGTGCTAATGACATAATGAGTTGAGGTAGTGGGAGGAGAAACAAAATCCAGGACACATTCCTTTGAAGTAGCAGCAAAGATCAAATTGTTTTTGTTTTATTTTCATTTTAACCATATAACCATATTAAGTACACAGTGAAACAAAATAAAGTACCTTCAGGACCATGGTCCCACATAAAACATAAATTAAAATTATGAAAGAAAAAAAAAACTGACTAGCTACCTAGTTATCTGCCTAGCGGTGACAAGACACATTGACATTTTTAAGTTTGACAAAAAAAAAAAAGAGAGACAACATAAAGGTTTCGTTCAAATATGCAAACAACGCGACAACATGACACAATTCATTACTGTGTGATGATGACATGAGTTGAGGTAGTGGGAGGAGAAACAGTAACCAGGACACATTCCTTTGAAGTAGCAGCAAAGATCAAATACTTTTGTGCATATAAAAAGTAATGGATATTGTGCAAAAGAGTAATTGCAGGTTGGTGTGAACCATTTAGCGATGGTCGTCGATCAGTGTGTATAATCAGTTTGTTCAGTTGTCCTGCATGTCGACGTGAGGGTAGAAGCTGTTCAGTGCATCTGAAATGGAGCCGTCACTGTAACAGGCGGGTGACGATGAGTTCTTTTGGTGATGTCCTTTTGTTGGTGATTGCTGGTGAAGCCGTGCTACATCGCTGAAATGGTTGATAATTCTCTGGTCATTTGAGCGCTTTGCCTCTCTATGGACCAGGAACGTTTGGCCCTTGCTGCTCTGATGGCTTGGGTCTTCACAAGTCCACGCACCTCCGCAGTAAATCTATTAAAATTTCTGGTTGGTTGTGTGATGATGTTCTTGGAGAAGGTGACAACAGCACTTGTTGATGATGTTTACTCCTCCAAGTCAGTGAAGTAAGTTGCAGCCTTCCTAAA
>CM059219.1:28130218-28252718 GCA_030347435.1 Clarias fuscus
TACTTGCACTTATAAAAATACAATTTACATTTCTTAATTTTCCTAAATAAATATATATAACACACTCAACAAAAACAAAAAACAACCAACCCACCCCACACCCCCGGTCTCACTCGGCTCAACACAACCAACCAACATATTACATAAATATAACAACAAAAGGTATACACTTAATCAGGCAATACCTCTAAACTAGTAAAGTAGGTAATGAAGGGTTGCCAATTGTGGAAAAATTTGGCTGTACATCCTTTCAATGTGTATTTAATTTTTTCAAGTTTAAAAAAAAACCACATCCGTAAGCCATTGGGTGATAGGAGGATATTTAGCAGACTTCCAATGCAACAATAACAAACGCCTTGCTAATAAGGACGTGAAAGCTATAATATCCTTTTGTATAGAATTAAGTGATAGTGAGCAATCAGGAATCCAAATATAGCAATGAGAGGACATGGTTGAAGAGTTACCCCAAGAACAGTTGACATAATGTCAAAATAACCTGTCCAGAAATCCTCCAGCTTAGGACACAGAAAAAACATGTGACTAAGGTGACAGGGAGAGCCATTGCATTTATCACATTTGTTTTCCACTGCCGGATACAATTCTGAAAGTCTTGACTTAGAAAAATGTGCCCTGTGTATGACCTTAAACTGAATAAGTCCAAGACGAGCACAAGAGGTGGAAGACCGTACCCTCTCTATAGCCTGTTCCCAGGACTCCTCCTGTATTTGAATTCCTAGTTCCCCCTCCCATGTACGCTTAAGCTTAACATTTGAGTGGTTACTAAAAGACAGGATAGTATCATAGAGTTTTGAAATGGTTCCTCTATGATGAGGGATAAGTGATAGCATAGTTTCCCACTGCTGCTCTGGAGGTAAAGAGGGGAAATTAGGGAAACACTTGGCAACAAAATTTCGAATTTTAAAATAGCAAAACAGATGAGTAATTGGGAGACCATAACGTGATGACAGATTGGCAAAACTATCAAAGACACCACCCACATATAAATGTTTAAATTGTTTTATACCCTTGTCACACCACACTGAGAATGTCGAGTCCAGGAGGGATGGGGGAAACAGATGATTGTTGTTTAGAGGACCCGAAGAAGATGGCATTACGAATTTAAAGTGCCTTCTAAACTGAAACCAGATCCTAAGTGTGTTAAGAACCACCTGATTATCAGTATACAGAGAGGGTTTTATGGGTAAAGAGGAACAGAGCAGAGCCGGTATAGAAGATCCCTTACAGGATGATAGCTCCAATTTACACCAAGAGGAGACAGAAGATTTTAGCCAATAGCAAAGTTTATGGATGTGAGCAGCCCAATAGTAAGCTAGAAAATTAGGTAATGCAAGTCCTCCACTAAATCTACATCTCTGCAGTACAGCTTTACGAACCCTAGGTGACTTCCCTCCCCAAATGAAAGAACCAATGATCTTATCCAGTGAGACAAAAAAATGTTTTGGCAAAAATAAGGGAATGGACTGAAATAAAAATAAAAATTTTGGTAAGATATTCATTTTAACAACATTAATCTTACCGATTAATGAAAGGGGGAGATTACCCCATCTTTGAATATCAGATTTAATCCTTGATATAAGGGGAGTAAAATTAGCTGATTTAAGGCCAGATAAAGAACGAGTCACGTTAATCCCCAAGTATTTAAACCCCGATGGACTAAACCGAAAGGGTAGATCGGACTGTTGAAGATGACATGCAGCCGAATTAACGGGAAAACACTCACTTTTCCCCAAATTTAATCTATAACCTGAAAACGAGCTGAAGTTCTCCAGAATACCTAAAACAGCAGGGATGGAGAGTGCAGGATCAGTTATGTATAATAACAAATCATCCGCATACAATGATAATTTATATTCAGTTTCATTACGGATGATTCCCTTGAATACAGAGGAAGATCTCAATGTGATAGACAGAGGCTCGATGGCGATGGCAAAGAGTAAAGGTGACAGAGGGCAACCTTGACCACATCCACGACCCAGAGAAAAATAATCCAAATAAACATCATTAGTATGAACACTGGCTTTAGGGAACGAATAAAGAAGCCGAATCCAAGAAATAAATGTATCACCAAATCCAAATTTCTTTAAGACTGCAAACAAGTACTCCCACTCCACCCTATCGAAAGCCTTTTCAGCATCTAAAGAAATCACAAGTTCAGGAAATTTAGATGAATGTTTTGAGTAAATAACATTAAAGAGTGTACGGGTATTAAAAAACAATTGACGTCCCTTTATAAAGCCATTCTGCTCTTCAGATATAATTTAAGGAAGCACATCCTTTAGGCGAGATGCAATTACTTTTGCCAACACCTTTGTATCGGCATTAAGCAGAGATAATGGTCTGTAGGAACCACAGGAAGTTGGATCTTTGTCACTTTTGAGAAGTAGCGCTATAGTGGCTTGTGTGAAAGTTGTTGGTAATGAACCCCTTTCCAAAGATTCATTAAACACAGATAAAAGCAATGGAGCCAATTTACTAATAAATTTTTTAGAAAATTCAATTGGAAACCCATCAGGGCCTGGGGCTTTATTAGACTGCATAGCTGTAATAGCATTTAATACTTCTTCAACGGAAAATGGGGAGTCCAATTGCCCGGCAATATTAATATTATCAAAGATTATCAATAAATTCGTTCATTTTAGCTTTGTCCGCAGGAGATTCAGACTTATATAACAAAGAGTAAAATGTTTTAAAGGTAGAATTAATTTCCAAGGGATCAGTAGTAATAGTGTCATAAGTGGTTTTAATACTAGGTATCAAACGCGAAGTGGCTTGTCGTCGTAGTTGATGTGCCAACAAGCGACTTGCCTTGTCGCCATATTCATAATACGAGCCACGACTGCGTAATAACAAGTGCTCTGCCTCTTTAGTTGACATAAGATTGGATTCTGCTTCCAAATCAAGACGCTGCTTCAGTAATTCTGGAGAGGGGTTCAGTGTATAACTTTGGTCAAGGTTACTAATCGCCGTTGTAAGTTCTTTAAGCCTAGCATTAATCTTTTTATTAGCAAGAGCAGAATACGATATAATTTGACCTCTCAGGTAGCATTTAAGTGTCTCCCATAACAATGAATATGAAACTGAATCGCTTTGATTGAAGGACAAGAACTCCTCAATAGAACTTGAAATGAATTCACAAAATTCTTTATCTGCCAAAAGAAGAGAGTTAAATCTCCAAAGTGGTGGGCTACGTTTATAGGTAGAAAAGTGAATATCCAATAACAGAGGTGAATGATCAGATATTACAATACCAGAATAATCAGAAGAACTAACAGACGGATTAAGAGTTCTGTCAATAAAAAAGTAATCAATCCTGGAATAAGAATGGTGCACCTGGGAGAAAAAATAAAATTTTTTGATTGAAGGATTGCGAAATCTCCATGGATCAATAAGATCGTTCTGTTTCATAAAATCTAAGAATATTTTGGACATAGATGATTGAGTCAGATTACGAGGATTAGATCGATCCAAGACTGGATCAAAAACACAATTCAGATCTCCACCGAGGATCAACAAATGAGTATTCAAGAAGGGGATATTACTCAGCAATCTATTAGCGAATTCAGCAGCATCAAAGTTCGGGGCATATACATTTACCAACAAAACCTTTTTTTGCATTAGTGTACCAGCAACAATGATGTATCTACCATTCCTGTCAGCGATAACATTAGTCGATAAGAATTGAACTTTCTTATTAATGAGAATGGCAACTCCTCTAGCTTTCGAATTAAAGTTTGAGTGAAAGATCTGACCTACCCAAGGGCAATGTAACCTATTATGATCTTTAATGCGAAGGTGAGTCTCCTGTAAAAATGCAATATCAGAATTTAGACGTTTCAAGTGTGTGAAAACCTTAGATCTCTTAATAGGGTTACCCATACCTCTGATATTCCAACTAATGAATCTAAGAGGCATGCCTGACCCAGCAAAGCCGGGATCTATATTACTATTAACCATTCAAATGGAAAAATAAACACCACAACAACCAAAATGCCAGTGGTCGTAAAGAGCCGAGATGGGACACCCCCCCCCCCTCCCCCCATATACCCCTAAACACAAATACACCCAAAGTCTCCACATGACTACAAAACAAAGGAGACAGCAGTGTTTCCCAAAAAAGCAAAAATAATCCACCAAAGTGAATGGACTAACCAGGATCCAAACAAAACACGCAAAAGCAAGAGAGCAAAAGAGAAAAAACCCTCCCGCCGACTTCCACACTGTATAACTGTGTGCATGTAACAATAAACACGTAATATATATATACATACAAAAAAACTCAGCACAAAGAATTATTTCCTCAGAAGGTGAGCATACCGAAAAACAACAAACATGGTCACCTTAGTACCACAAATCAATTTACCACAGATTAGGTAAATACACGTAAAACTACAAATAAACAAGACATGTGCAAATAAATGCAAAGTGAGCATAGAAAAGACTGTGCTGGGCTAATCTGAAGTACAAGTGTACGATATATGATTCAGTCTCTTTATAGAACAGTGGAAAAAGAAAAAAAAAAGACACAGTAACTAGCGCAACACAGTGAGAAAACAATGCGCAGGCAGCGTTAAACCTAATGAGAGTAAACACTTAGCAGCATTACAGCACCAAACTGACGGGCTAAAGAGGCTCACCCAGAAATCAAAGTTTTAACATAATCACTGGCTTCCTCCGCTGAAACAAAGTTCTTCTCAACACCCTTATACGTGATGCGAAGTCGCGCTGGATGAAACAGGCCATACCGAACACCTTCAATGCCACGGAGTTGCTGCCTGACCGTGTTGAATGCAGCCCGAGCACGTGCAATCTTGGCAGTGTAGTCAGGAAAGACCGAGATGGTCTGCTCTCCGACTTTAATCTGTCGGCGTTCTCTAGCGCGCCGTAAAATGTCAACACAGTCGCTGTGGTAATGAAACCTGCATACAATGGCTCACCGAGAGTATCTTGAAGTTCCTTTTTTAAAATATCCGCGATAACTTTCCTCAGCGAGGTCAGCAACTCGACCTTAAGAGCCTCCATATCGGGATTAGCTTGGCTCGAGGGGGGCTTTACAGGTGAGGACGACTCACCCGAGGATGTGGTCACGGTTTGCAAACTAGGCCTCAGTTGTGTTTGCATAGTACTGCGAGTTTTAATATTTTTTGCTGCCATTTTACACAGTATCGAGTAAAACTTCGAAACACAACGAACTAGAGAATAAAACAGGACTACAATTATGGCCACAAAGCGCGAATGAATAACAATTTTTATGGAAATCGGCGGGAGCTCCCAAACTCACGTCCTACTCCATAAAACTCAACCGGAAGTCCTATTATGATCTTTAATGCGAAGGTGAGTCTCCTGTAAAAATGCAATATCAGAATTTAGACGTTTCAAGTGTGTGAAAACCTTAGATCTCTTAATAGGGTTACCCATACCTCTGATATTCCAACTAATGAATCTAAGAGGCATGCCTGACCCAGCAATGCCGGGATCTATATTACTATTAAACATTCAAATGGAAAAATAAACACCACAACAACCAAAATGGCAGTGGTCGTAAAGAGCCGAGATGGGACACCCCCCCCCCTCCCCCCATATACCCCTAAACACAAATACACCCAAAGTCTCCACATGACTACAAAACAAAGGAGACAGCAGTGTTTCCCAAAAAAGCAAAAATAATCCACCAAAGTGAATGGACTAACCAGGATCCACACAAAACACGCAAAAGCAAGAGAGCAAAAGAGAAAAAACCCTCCCGCCGACTTCCACACTGTATAACTGTGTGCATGTAACAATAAACACGTAATATATATACATACAAAAAAACTCAGCACAAAGAATTATTTCCTTAGAAGATGAGCATACCGAAAAACAACAAACGTGGTCACCTTAGTACCACAAATCAATTTACCACAGATTAGGTAAATACACGTAAAACTACAAATAAACAAGACATGTGCAAATAAATGCAAAGTGAGCATAGAAAAGACTGTGCTGGGCTAATCCGAAGTACAAGTGTACGATATATGATTCAGTCTCTTTATAGAACAGTGGGAAAAGAAAAAAAAAAGACACAGTAACTAGCGCAACACAGTGAGAAAACAATGCGCAGGCAGCTTTAAACCTAATGAGAGTAAACACTTAGCAGCATTACAGCACCAAACTGACGGGCTAAAGAGGCTCACCCAGAAATCAAAGTTTTAACATAATCACTGGCTTCCTCCGCTGAAACAAAGTTCTTCTCAACACCCTTATACGTGATGCGAAGTCGCGCTGGATGAAACAGGCCATACCGAACACCTTCAATGCCACGGAGTTGCTGCCTGACCGTGTTGAATGCAGCCCGAGCACGTGCAATCTTGGCAGTGTAGTCAGGAAAGACCGAGATGGTCTGCTCTCCGACTTTAATCTGTCGGCGTTCTCTAGCGCGCCGTAAAATGTCAACACAGTCGCTGTGGTAATGAAACCTGCATACAATGGCTCACCGAGAGTATCTTGAAGTTCCTTTTTTAAAATATCCGCGATAACTTTCCTCAGCGAGGTCAGCAACTCGACCTTAAGAGCCTCCATATCGGGATTAGCTTGGCTCGAGGGGGGCTTTACAGGTGAGGACGACTCACCCGAGGATGTGGTCACGGTTTGCAAACTAGGCCTCAGTTGTGTTTGCATAGTACTGCGAGTTTTAATATTTTTTGCTGCCATTTTACACAGTATCGAGTAAAACTTCAAAACACAACGAACTAGAGAATAAAACAGGACTACAATTATGGCCACAAAGCGCGAATGAATAACAATTTTTATGGAAATCGGCGGGAGCTCCCAAACTCACGTCCTACTCCATAAAACTCAACCGGAAGTCCCCCCATAGTGTGTATGTTCAACACTGCTGATGTCATGCATCATGTTCTGCAAATGACCCAAAATTTTTGGATTGAGCCCATTACATGCATAGTGAAAATTGTTCAGGTCAATGAGATCCAACAGTGTATAGGGTTTAATATTTATATGTGATATCTATATATCCCTGAATGCTGATTTCATTATTGGGGGCTGGGTATGGTTGCAGTCGTGTGTGTGTGTGTGTGTGTGTGTGTGTGTGTGTGTATGTGTGTGTGTGTTGGTATAGAATTTGTGATATCATAAATGTGCATTTTGAAAATTAGCCAAAATATTTCACCTCGTGTTGAGTTGAGCTCAAGACCTGCATAGTGAAAATTGTTCAGCTCAAGTAGATCTAGGAGTGTACGGAGTTTGACATGTAAACAGGTAAGTAAGTATGAGCTGTGCAGCAAAATCTCTTGGGAGAATTAAAATCTTCTTGCTCTGGGACAGCATAAATTTTAAACATTTATGCCACTTTCCATGAATTAGACCACAAATAAATGTGTGTGTATATGTGTGTATATATATATATATATATATATATATATAGTTGCAAGCAAGGATGAGCAGATTCAAGACACTTGAGCGCACCACACAACCTGTGTTCTTTTTTTCATGTTAAGACCACCAAAAACAAGTTTGACTGATTGCTGATGAAATGTCTGCTGGTAAATTTATAAATATATGAACATGGAATATGACTTAAAATAATGTTTTTATGGTTAAAATGTGAAAAAGAATGTTTCCACAGTTGTTCTTCCTCATACATACTGGAATGAAGTAGTTTGTGTACTCATTGCTCTCCTTTCATTTTTCATCAGCTTGTGCTGAGATAAAGCGTTTGCTGAAGTCTAAGCGTTGTAGCAGCACAGGAACATGTATGAACATGGAATATGACTTAAAATAATGTTTTTATGATTAACATGTGAAATAGAGTGTTTACACAGTTGTTCTTCATCATACTGGAATGCATTAGTTTGCATTCTCATTGATATCCTTTCACTTTTTTCAAGTCATTAACGAATTTGCAACACAAATACCAATTTCATCTGGGTTGACGTGCATTTTTACAGGCCCACATGTGAAATATATCCTTTAAATCATTGTTCTTTATCCCACATAATGAAATGCATTAGATTGCTTGAAGCCTTGAAGGTTAGCATCGTTGGAGCTTGAAATATTGCAACTAATCAAGAATTTGCAAGACTAATATATCTAATAGATCATCATGGCAAAAACAGTTACTACAAATGTTTAAAATCTTGCAATTATTCATTTATGGTCTAACTCTCTTGGATGCAAAAACTGTGTTTCTTGAGTTCTTAACATTCTACGCGCTCAAACTCTCTGTGATCTTATCAGACAATAATCTAATCGATCAGTTGTTTTACTTAAGATAACTTTGTGCTCTTGCCATGCTCATACATGACATGTAACAATAAATCATGATAACAAATGCGATTCAGTTTTTCCATGCAATAGGTGTTGACCTACTTTAAGAATATACCAATAGAATACACTATCCAAGGTGTTGAAAGAGTTAAAAGATTAAAAGATTAAAGTTAAAAATAAGCTGATCAACTTCAGGGAAATTAGTGATATTATTTCCAGTTGACGCCAACATACATGACTGCTTGTCTTTCTGTACAACAGAACTATCTACCTTAAACAAAGAAATAAAATTTGGTAAGGTTGTGTATCTTATGCTTTCTTTACACTAAGTTATACTTCTTTCATCAACAGTCACATACATTCCCTGTTCAGTAATCTGAGAGTGAATCACAGGTGATATATCGGAAAAGTTATATCGGATAAAGATTTTGACTCCAGCACGTTAAAATTGACTTATACCACTTCAGTTCATTTCAACTGTAAAAACTCATCCCAGTAAAAATATTCATGTTTAGCTTTTCTAATTATCTTTTGGTGGCAGCTGTTTGTTTACACTGAGCTTATTAGTAGTTTGATTTCACTTATGGTGCTTGTTAAACTTCACGCAGATACCTAAGAACTGGACAAGTTTTATTAAATTCTTTATAGCTGTCTATTTAAGACACGCGTCCAGTTTAACAAATGTCATACATACACATTATAACACTTGTTATAACTTCTTAACATTTCATTTAGGGTGGAGACTTGACTTCATGCAAATGCTGAAAGACAAAGTTTCATAAAATTTTATCCAGCCAGTTTTGCGTGATGCTATGACAAAATCTGGCTGGACATACAGTCATACAGACTTGTGGACAGAAAGTTTTCTGATACTGATTTGAGGACCTACAGCTCATACAGCATTTGTAAGCCACGGCTGTCATATTGGAAACAAGTTGCGGACAGAGATGCAGGGTTCAAGTCAAACACTATTTCTTGTTCACTAATTGTTTTGTTTTCTTGGCACTCTCAACATGAACTCAACAAAACTGAAACAAACAACGAAACTAAAACAACAGTCCAAGGGGTCCGGGCTGGAGCTGCAGGCGAGCATGAAGAATATGCAAACGGCTTGTCGAGGATCAGCCACTCTGGCTGAAGAAGCCGCGAAACTTAGAAAGCACGAGTACCTCCGACTTGAACTTGACCCCGAAACACAAGACCTCCACTTGGAGAATCGCTCGCCCGACTCTACAGCCACAGCTTAGTCCTGAGAGAAGGAGAGAGACAACGAAATGGCATGTCGTGCCACACACAACGAGAAGACACACAGTGAACAGACAGGGAACTGCGGGACCGGCTGGTTTAAATAGAGAGACAAATGAGGAAGACACAGGTGAACTTGATTAAGTGCGAAAGTGAATCACATACCCACGCAGACACACTAGGGGGGATAAAGAGGCGGCTCAGTAATCCGGCGAGCCAGATCTTATCCCCCGGGACCGAGGCGGCACAGGTGTGACAACGGCAGAAACATATCCTCTTACATCTGCACTTGCTGACTTTGGCATAAATAAATTGATTCTTAAACATCTTGCTACAGTATGTCACAAAAGTGAGTACACCCCTCACATCTCTGCAAATATTTAGTTATATCTTTTCATAGGGCAACACTGCACAAATGACTCTTTGACACAATGAAAAGTAGTCAGTGAAAAGTTTGTATAGCAGTGTAAATTTATTGTCCCCTCAAAATGACTACAAATACAGCCAATAATAGCTGAACCCCTGGCAACAAAAGTGAGTACACCTCTAAGTGAAAATGTACAAATTGAGCACAATTAGTCATTTTCCTTCCCCTTTGTCAGTTGACTCATTAGTGTCACACTCTCTCTGGTGTCACCAGATGGCAGGTGAGTTAAATTTCCACTCTCTCAACCTGCTCACTGAAAGTTCAACATGGCACCTCATGGCAAACAACTCTCAGAAGACCTGAAAAAACGAATTGTTGCGTTACATACAGATGGCCTAGGCTATAAGAAGATGGCCAACACTCTGCAACAGTGGCCAAGACCATCTAGCGCTTTAAGAGGACAGGCTCTTCTCAGAACAGGCCTCGCCATGGTCGACCAAAGAAGCTGAGTGCACGTTCTCAGCGTCAGATCCAAAGACTGGCTTTGGATAAACAGACGGATGAGTGCGTTCAGCATTACTGCAGAGATTGAAGGGATGGGAGGTCAGCCTGTCAGACCGTATGCCACATACTGCATCAAATTGCACTGCATGGTTGGCATCCTAGAAGGAAGCCTTGTCTAAAGATGATGCACAAGAAAGCTCGCAAACAATTTGCTGCAGACATGCAAACTAAGGACCAGGATTACTGTAACTATGTCCTGTGGTCTGATGAGACCAAGATAAACCTATTTGGTTCAGATGGTGTCAAGCGTGTGTGGCGGCAACCAGGTGAGGAGTACCATCATTTTTGTCCAGGCCTGTTCCATGAGTTTATTATTTTTTTTTTATAATTCCGTTGAAGCATGGTTGAAAAGCAATGTCTAACTTTCATTGGTTAACATTCATAGAATTCTTATTTATTATTACTTTTGTCAGATTAAAGTTATTTCTGTGACCACTGTGAGTTTTTCTTTCATTGACCGAAGGGTACCAACAATTTTGTCCACGTGTGTATATATATAAAAACAATGACGTTTGAATGTCTGTTGTATGAATGTAAATTAAAACACCTTGCGGGCTCAACCACTGTTCCCAAAAAGAATAAACGTCCTTCCTCAACTACAAACATGTTTACTGCTCGTAAACTTCGTCCTTATGAACGCAGTCTTATTAAATATACAAACAAAACCTTACAAAGAACAAAAAATGTGAATGGCACAGCAGGTGTAGGGATTTTTTTACCACTAGATGGCGAAGTAGAGCACTGTGTCAAAAAGCTTCGAAGCATCAACGCAGTTTGTTGTAAAAGCTTCACTGCTTGGGAAGCTTCGTTCGGCACATCCCTAGTTTCTGCATTAGAACTGGCTTATGTTATTGAGTAAAACAGATGGTCGCAAGTTATTTTGTGTTGGTAACACTCAATATTTGCAGCCATGACTGAAATATTCATCTGTAATCATTGACAGCCAGTCTTGGCTGCTTAAGAGTTTTGCTATTCTGGTAGAACATAAAACATTTGTCCAAATCTACCAAATTTAGGTAGATAAACTGTCAATCTACCAAAAATCTACCAGATTTCTCCGAATCTACCAAATATGATTTATTTAAAAGACAGTACAAAACATATTTTAAAAGAATTTATTAGATAAACAAAGCAAAATTATAATTAACAGAAAGGGAAATATGTGGGCTTTGTTTCTATGTATATATAAAACATGTCCAAGGCCTTGTGTGGAAGATGGAGAGCTGTCATTTGTAATAAATAGTATGTATACAGTCTCCTCTTTGAGTCCAGCTATCTTTCACTTCTTCCTTCGTCAGTATGGCACTCTTCTTGTATTCTCTCTGATGATGTATGCACTCCCGCCTTCTCACTCTGCTGTGTTAGAGCCAGTGTCTGCAACAAAGCCAAGTAAAACAAAAACAAAAAACACCATAAGTGCATATCTAGAAAATTAGCACAATAAACCACATCCCCCCCCAAAAAAAACTGGCCACAAAAAAATTGTGCTGCCCATCACTAGGGGGCTGCCATTAAATGACAATTTGTGGCAGGAAATTTTATGCTGGATGAAAGTCTTAAAAAAAAAAAAAAAAAAAACACATCTAATAGTGCTCAGTAAGTGCAACCCAACACTTTCAGTAAAATTTAAATAAATGAATTAATAAATAACATCAAGTTAATCTGCAAAAAAATCCAAGTGTTAAAGTTGCATTTGGTAGTTGTTCATGGAAATACTCAATATGCAGTCCAAAGAGATGCATGTGTTAATTATAGAAATTCACAGAATTCAATCAAAAACACTGGCCAACATCTGACCAAGTCAGAAACACTCTGGAAGAGGAAGGAGCATCACTGTCAAAGTCTAAAAGATGCCATCCATCCATCTGTAAAGCTCTGTCCTAACAAAAGTAACCCAAGGCAAAGAAGTGTAACGATATTAAAGGTAGACTCTCAGCCTGACCCTGACCTCAGCCCAAATGAGCTGCTTTTCATTAATTGAAGAAGAAGCAAAGAAGCTCATGAAGGAGGCTTAGCACATGGAACTTTGTACACAAAAATGAACTTTCCTTCTGAATTAATCTAAAATTGAAAGTAGTTACTTACAGGGTAAAGATGGCAGAAAGCCATTATGGCGGGTAAGTTAAAAAAAAAAAAAGCTGCTGTGAAGGGAGCAAGAGTCATGTAAAGTGGGAAACAACACACACCAGGGGAATGTTATATATATTTTATATAATTTGGTGTTAATGTATGCTTTTACTTATTCGGCGGGACAATATTATCTTCAATTGAGTCACGAGTACCCATAGTGCCATCTAGTGACAAAATGGCAATAAAGATGACTAAAGAAAGTGTAACTTGTAGTCTGAAAAAATAATTGAGCTTCAAAACCGCTGGTCAGGAAACCTACGGCTGAAGTCACGAAGGGTGTGCCCTTTTTTTTTTTTAATACAGTCTTTACCTCTATATGTCAGGGCATTCCGAGTCAGACAATTAATCACAAACTAATCAACAATAAAATTCTTTCTAAACCACCCCTCTCACTGACCTGACCAATTCCTAACAATTAACAAAACCAGGGATTAAATAACAAATTGTGATTTATAAATAAAGGTCTTACTTTTTCCATCACAAGCTACTATCTTCACTTTATCCACCTTCACCAGGTCAGTGACCTCTCGAAATTCCACGTCATTCAAAACAAACGTCCACACATTGTCACAAAATCTATACGTGTTAAGTGATCCCTGAGAAAAGAAAAGAAAAAAAAAGGTCATGCCAGGTCATACACAAGAATAGAAAATGTTTAAATCGTTGTCGTTCTGTTAGCAATGCCTGGCAAATATTCTGACAATGTGGATGAATATGTCATCAAATGATACTCACTTTAAAGTTGACTCTATTGCGAACCCGATTAGCCAGTGCAGTGTTGATGGCTTTATCAAACTGGAGCAGTACTTGCAGGGCTAGTTGTGGGGTAATCTGTTGAGTCTGAGAAACAAAAAAAAAAATACATTTCCACACTACAAAGTTAAAAAGGTCTAAAGTCACTTATGAGGAGGGATGCATTTAAAAAAAAATTGCATTTCACCTATTAAGAGAAAAACATGTTACAGTGAAATGTTGGATTGCAAGCATCGTTTGTTCCGGAAGCATGCTCTTATATATAAACTCAATTCATTCCACAACCCAAAAAAAATAAATTAATAAAAATAATCCGGTTAGCAGCCACATGGAGTAGACATGGTGGTAGATAGGTGCTTCCGACAATTCTAAATTTCTTCACTCCCTTATTTGTCTCTGAATGTTAAATTTACTCTATACATTTACTCTCTCTCTCTCTCTCATATGGGGGGTGGGGGGGGGGGGGGTCAGCAGATTCGTATCGTGGAAGACTACTCTCCCGAAGTTTTTTTTAATTTTTTTTTTATATTTTTTATTGGTATTTAACAACAAAAAAGCAGAGCCAGATCAATATACAGTCAACACCCACAGCAAACATTTAAAAACAAACAATAATCTGTTAATATAAGAGTGAACATGGAAAACAAGGGCAAAACAGTCCAGTAAAAGAAAACATAAAAGAAAGAAGAGTTGTGATTGTTCAAGTAGATCCCACAAAGGGGTCCATATCCGCCAGAATAGTTCAGATTTGTTCCGTAAATCGTAAGTAAGTTTTCCCAATGGAAGAAGATTACCCACTTATGCCAAACACATCTTTAAAGTTGGTACTCGAGATGATGACCATAAGATAAGTATACATTTCTTTGCCAGGTAAGTGATGAAATTTAATAAACAATTTAAATCAGAAGGAAGATCTAGTGATATTTTACAATTTAACAGGTATATAGTTGGAGACATAGTGAATTTTCTAACCAGTATTTTCTCAACCAGATCATGCACTTCATACCAAAAAGTTTACATTTTCTTCCACTCCCAGAATAAATGCATCAATGTTCCTGTTTCTGAATTACATTTAAAACACAGCTGAGATACATTTGGATACATTTTGTGTAGGCGTGCAGGGGTGAGATATGTTCTATATATGAATTTGAAGTTTTGCTCATGCACAGAAATTGAAGCTGATTTCTGAAAAACCTCCTCACATATAGAGAGCCATTCATCATCAGTGAATGACTGGCCCATATCCTTTTCCCAAACCTTTTTAGAGGATTCAAAGTTGAAGCGGTTTCTAATTAAAGGGAGCCATACAGATAGGAAATCTGACCCTTCAACGCCCCTGAAAGCAGGAGACGATTTTCAATATCAGACATTTCAAAACGAATTTTGCCCTGTGTCATTTCAGATTGAATATAATGACGTAGCTGGAGAAATTTGAAAACATCTGTTCTAGGAAGCTGATAATCCATTCTAAGTGTCTCGAAAGATTTGACAACATTATCTAAATAAACTAGCTAAAGTAAAAACACCTTTCTCCACCCAGGTCCGAAGGCCAATATTAGCTAACAAAGTAGGAAAGTCGGGGTTCAAAATGATTGGGGATTGCATGGTTAAATTCCTGGGGAGGTGGAGATATTTTTTGACATCTTCCCAAGCCAAAAGGGTATTTAATAATAAAAGAATTTCAACTACCGGCCGGATCTCCTTAAAATTATTAATAAATGGAAGAGATGTTAGTGTTCTCGGAGCACATACAAAGGATTCCATAGTGACCCACAAGGAGCCTGTATCATTTGAAAACCATCTTAACATTTGTTTGATCTGAGCAGCCCAATAGTAAATCTGTATGTTGGGCAAAGATCCGCCTCCACACTCCTTCGTGAAAATGAGTGCCGTGCCTATCGTGAATAAAAAAGGACATATCAGCTCGCCAGTGTGGCAGTTTTTTGGTTTCTTTTCTTCTGACCAACACCAGAACAATGTTGTGTGTAAGCTCTGCAAAAAAACGTCCCGGCCAAGTATGGAAACACAAGTAATTTATTTCATCATCTTAATCACTTCCACCCTTTGGAATATGAAGCATGTCGTTCCTCTACCTCAGCTCAAAAAACAGCTCACAAGCAGTTAACAATGCAGAGGTACTCGGCAACAATGCCTTATGAAAAATCCTCCAAGCGATACAATGATATAACCCAAGGAATAACAGTCGTGGCCAAAAGTTTTGAGAATGACACAAATATTAGTTTTCACAAAGTTTGATGCTAAACTGCTTTTAGATCTTTGTTTCAGTTGTTTCTGTGATGTACTGAAATATAATTACAAGCACTTCATATGTTTCAAAGGCTTTTATCGACAATTACATGGCATTTATGCAAAGAGTCAGTATTTGCAGTGTTAGCCCTTCTTTTTCAGGACCTCTGCAATTCGACTGGGCTGCTCTCAATCAACTTCTAGGCCAAATCCTGACTGATAGCAACCCATTCTTTCATAATCACTTCTTGGAGTTTGTCAGAATTAGTGAGTTTTTGTTTGTCCATCCGCCTCTTGAGAATTGACCACAAGTTGTCAATGGGATTAAGATCTGGGGAGTTTCCAGGCCATGGACCCAAAATTTCAACGTTTTGGTCCCCGAGCCACTTAGTTATCACTTTTGCCTTATGGCACGGTGCTCCATCGTGCTGGAAGATGCATTGTTCTTCACCAAACTGTTGTTGGATTGTTGGAAGAAGTTGCTGTTGGAGGGTGTTTTGGTACCATTCTTTATTCATGGCTGTGTTTTTGGGCAAAATTGTGAGTGAGCCCACTCCCTTGGATGAGAAGCAACCCCACACATGAATGGTCTCAGGATGCTTTACTGTTGGCATGACACAGGACTGATGGTAGCGCTCACCTTTTCTTCTCCGGACAAGCCTTTTTCCAGATGCCCCAAACAATCGGAAAGAGGTTTCATCCGAGAATATGACTTTGCTCATATCCTAGCACAGTCCTGCCCAGTCCTCAGCAGTCCATTTGCCATACTTTTTGCAGAAGATCAATCTGTCCCTGATGTTTTTTTTGGAGAGAAGTGGCTTCATTGCTGCCCTTCTTGACACCAGGCCATCTTCCAAAAGTCTTGGCATCACTGTGCGTGCAGATGCGCTCACACCTGCCTGCTGCTATTCCTGAGCAAGCTCTGCACTGGTGGCACTCCGATCCCGCAGCTGAATCCTCTTTAGGAGACGATCCTGGCGCTTGCTGGACTTTCTTGGACGCCCTGAAGCCTTCTTAACAAGAATTTAACTTCTTTCCTTGAAGTTCTTGATGATCCTATAAATTGTTGATTTAGGTACAATCTTAGTAGCCACAATATCCTTGCCTGTGAAGCCATTTTTATGCAACGCAATGATGGCTGCACGCGTTTCTTTGCAGGTCGCCATGGTTAACAATGAAAGAACAATGATTTCAAGCATCACCCATCTTTTAACATGTCAAGTCTGCCATTCTAACCCAATCAGCCTGACATAATGATCTCCAGCCTTGTGCTCGTCAACATTCTCACCTGAGTTAACACGACGATTACTGAAATGATCTCAGCAGGTCCTTTAATGACAGCAATGAAATGCAGTGGAAAGTTTTTTTTCGGGATTAAGTTCATTTTCATGGCAAAGAAGGACTATGCAATTCATCTGATCACTCTTCATAACATTCTGGAGTATATGCAAATTGCTATTATAAAAACTTAAGCAGCAACTTTTCCAATTTCCAATATTTATGTAATTCTCAAAGCTTTTGGCCACGACTGTACATTGCCAAAGAATGTGCCAATGTACAGTCGCTATGTTGTCCCAGCGAGCAAGTATTTTACAAAGAGTAAAGTGTGTGGAGTGTAGGAGAGCAGTGGAGAGCGAGCTTTCTACTGTCTCATATTTTGCTACGACCGCAGACATTTGGACAACCCGCACGTCCAAATGTCATACATCAAATTAAGTGTACATTTTATTGATGAAAACTGGAATCTGAAGCGTAAATGCTTGGAAACCGTATATTTTACCGAAGACCATGCGGTGAATTTACTGCGCAAAACCTGGTGGATGCGCTGCTCTCATGGGGTCTGAATGAAAGCAACCAAGTGTGCATCACGACCAACAGCGGAGCGGATTTAGTGAGAGCCGCTTCACTCAACAGCTGGACTCGGTTGCAGTGTTATGGCCATCGCTTACACTCAGCTATTGGATGAGTAGAATTTTTAATTAATAGTTGCATAATCATCCACATATACTTTGGATGTGTTTGTATGAACACTAATATGAATATCAAATTAACTAGAAATGCATTGTCAAACTAATAGACAATTGTTCTTGCACTCTTTGCAGGCTTTTAATCATTAAACTGTCATTTTAATCTTTGTGTGTTACTCTTGTTTCACTCTTTCATATTTATTTTTCCGGCCAAAAATTTTATTTGTTAGTATTTTGTGCATGTATTACAGTGTATGTATTTTAAGTTGCTTATACCTGACATCTTTCCTTTCTTTTTTTTCCAGTGGCAGCAGGGAAGGACAAAAGAGTTGAAAGGGCTGTTGGTGTGTGTAAGAAAGTGGTTGCAACATTTTCTTATTCGTGGAAGAGAGATCTAGCAACAGCTCAGGAAAAATGTAATCTCCCCAAACATCAGCTTGTCACAGAATCACCCACCAGGTGGGGCTCACGCCAAAAAATAGTTGCAAGAGTGCTGGAAGAAAAGGACAGACGGCCATTGCTGACGTCCTGGCTTCGGACAGAAGCACCGACACCTGGTTCCTACCTGGCAGGACACCGATGTCTTAGAATCCATCAGTCCTAGTCCTTAGAACCCAGAGTCCCTCACTGGAGTTCAGATGTGACTGTGAAGCCTGTTCTCCAGTTGCTGAGAACAAAAGTACTGTGTGCTAGTGAACAAAATGCTTAACTCACAAAAGACTTTAAAACCAAAATCATGGCACATCTTAATGAAAAATATGCAGACCTGGTCACTGATGACCTACCCGACATGGCAACATTAGTAGATCCAAGATTCAAAGCTCAAGACATCAAGGCAGACAAGGTAGAAGCCATTCAAACACAGGCACTAGCTGAAATTATGGATGATGACGAAGGCTTACACCAGGAAGAGGCTCTGGGTGAAACAGATGCAACTGATGCAGAGGGAGGATCTTGAACCAGACCCTCTGATTGCTCTTTTATGTATCACTGGAGAGGGAGATAGGTGTCTAACTCCAGCTACCTGGGGCTAGATTTACATTTATATTCATAACCGCATATACTGTATCTTTTTTGCCCACGTTTGTCCTGATTTTTGCCCAGCAGTAGCGTACTGCTCCATCCCAGCACACATGCAGCTAACAAAGGTGTTAAAAAGTGTTTAACAGTTAAAGAGCAGCACTTCAGCGCTAACACCATTATTACAAATCTATGAAGATATTTGATAGAATATGTAACGCTACATAACTTTAACCTTCATTAGAATTCCAGCAACAGTCTTTTACACACACAAGTAGAATATATTCTTATTAATATCTAAATTTAATATATTAAAAAATGTATGAATTACTCTTTTAATAAATTACTCTATTCAGTGTAGCTCTGGCTGTATGTTTAGGGTCGTTGTCCTGCTGGAAGTTGAACCTCTGCCCCAGTCACTGCTCCGTGAGATGATTCAAGCTTGGGATATTTTTTTATAACCTAACCCTGCATTAAACTTCTCCACAACTTTATTCCTGAGCTGTCTCGTGTGTTTCTTTAGCTTCATGATGCTGTTTGTTCACTAATGATCTCCATCAGCTATATTCATACTGAGATTAAATTACACACAAGTGGACTCTATTTACTAATTAGGTGACTTCTGAAGGCAACTGGCTACACTGGATTTTAGTTAGGGGGACCCATTCATCATTTCGCCATTATTATTTATCATTGCCACTTTGTTGGTCTGACACATAAAATCCAGATAAAATACATTTACGTTTGTGGTTGTAACGTGACAAAATGTGGAAAAGTTAAAGGAATCGATTTCAAGACACTATACATGAACTGAACTACCATGGGTGACAAATGATTTGCTTCAATATGGAAGTATAAACACTCATGATTTGCAAGCATGGCTTTGCCTTATTAATACTTGTAGAGACATGGTTTTGTTAGTTTTTAATTAGCTTGTCACAGGTACATTTGTGTTGGAACTAAGGAAAGAAACAAATAAAATGTAAAACTTTAATGGTTATGGTTAATGGTTTAACGGTTGTATTTTTTCACCACTTTTTCTTTAATTCTTATACTTTTGTTTAATTTTAACACAAACCTAATTCCATATGAAGACATAATACTCTTTATCCTGGGTCATTTCCACCTAACAGGAACACAGTGAAAAACTGAATATACACACGTGGACAAAATTGTTGGTACCCTTCGGTCAATGAAAGAAAATAACTTTAATCTGACAAAAGTAATAATAAATAAGAATTCTATGAATGTTAACCAATGAAAGTCAGACATTGCTTTTCAACCATGCTTCAACAGAATTATAAAAAAAAAAATGAACAGGCCTGGACAAAAATGATGGTACCCCTAACTTAATAGTTTGTTGCACAACCTTTTGAGGCAATCACTGCAATCAAACGATTCCTGTAACTGCCAATGAGACTTCTGCACCTCTCTGCAGGTATTTTGGCCCACTCCTCATGAGCAAGCTGCTCCAGTTGTTTCCGGTTTGAAGGGTGCCTTTTCCAGACAGCATGTTTCAGCTCCTTCCAAAGATGCTCAATAGGATTGAGGTCAGGGCTCATAGAAGGCCACTTTAGAATAGTCCAATGTTTTCCTCTTAGCCATTCTTGGGTGTTTTTAGCTGTGTGTTTTGGGTCATTGTCCTGTTGCAAGACCCATGACCTGCGACTGAGACCCAGCTTTCTGACACTGGCCAGCACATTTCTCTCTAGAATCCCTCGATAGTCTTGAGATTTCATTGTACCCTGCACAGATTCAAGACACCCTGTGCCAGATGCAGCAAAGCAGCCCCAGAACATAACAGAGCCTCCTCCATGTTTCACAGTAGGGACAGTGTTCTTTTCTTTTTTTTTTTTTTTTTTGATTTTTCCCCGATTTTCTCCCTAATTTAGTCGTGTCCAATTCCTCCCCGTCACTAGGGGGCTCCCACATTAAGGCTACTACTACCACTCAGCCGGGAAGGCCGAAGACTATCACGTGTTTCCTCCGAACCACGTGACGCCAGCCGACCGCATCTTTTCGAACTGCTCGCTCGCGCACCGTTGGGGGCGGCGTAACACACTTTTCTTGATATGCTTCATTTTTCCATCTGTGAACATAGAGCTGATGTGCCTTGGCAAAAAGTTCCATTTTTGTCTCATCTGTCCATAGGACATCCTCCCAGAAGCTTTGTGGCTTGTCAACATGTAGTTTGGTATATTCCAGTGTGGCTTTTTTATGATTTGTTTTCAACAATGGTGTCCTCCTTGGTCGTCTCCCATGTAGTCCACTTTGGCTCAAACAACGACGGATGGTGCGATCTGACACTGATGTTCCTTGAGCATGAAGTTCACCTTGGATCTCTTTAGAAGTCTTTCTGGGCTCTTTTGTTACCATTCGGACTATCCGTCTCTCTGACTTGTCATCAATTTTCCTCCTGCGGCCACGTCCAGGGAGGTTGGCTACAGTCCCATGGATCTTAAATTTCTGAATAGTATGTGCAACTGTAGTCACAGGAACATCTAGCTGCTTGGAAATGGTCTTATAGCCTTTACCTTTAACATGCTTGTCTATAATTTTCTTTCGAATCTCCTGAGACAACTCTTTCCTTCACTTCCTCTGGTCCATGTTGAGTGTGGTACATACCATGTCACCAAACAACACAGTGACTACCTGGAGCCCTATATATAGGCCCACTGACTGATTACAAGATTGTAGACACCTGTGATGCTAATTAGTGGACACATCTTGAATAAACATGTCCCTTTGGTCACATTATTTTCAGTATTTTCTAGGGGTACCATCATTTTTGTCCAGGCCTGTTCCATGAGTTTATTTTTGTAAATAATTCCGTTGAAGTATGGTTGAAAAGCAATGTCTGACTTTCACTGGTTAACATTCATAGAATTTTTTTAAATGATTACGTTTGTCAGATTAAAGTTATTTCTGTGACCATTGTGAGTTTTTCTTTCATTGACCGAAGGGTACCAACAATTTTATCCACGTGTGTAGTTTACATAATAAATATACACCGGTGTTACAGACGTGACTTTTTTAAATGGTTAAAGTTTCACAGTTTCAGTGCGCGCTCTCTCTCTCTCTCTCACACACACACACACACACACACGGATGGGGAAACACTTCGGTATGACTGCGTTCACACACACACTCAGCTGCACAAATAAACTAATAAAACACTAACTACAGTAGACCCGTTTCCTGTCAGGCATGACTCTGAGACACACTGGTCTGAATCTTACAGGACATGCTGTTTGATTACACGGAGGATATCACAGAAGTCTCACTGCAGACTGATATATTAAAGATTCTGTACACCAGTCCTACAATCCGTCCCTCGGTTAATCAGTCCAGCTGTTTACACACCGCTTTAGGTCGCTCCTGCAGACGCCGAATGAGGTGGGTTTAAAATAACTAGCACACTGCTCATGCTGAAGCTAACTACATCTTCATCACCGATGCATTTAACTATTACACTTTTAGCGTTCCCAGATGTTTACTTTTAACTGCTATTTCTACACAGATAATGCACATCTACAGAATGCTTTAGTTAGTAAACTATGGCGAAGTGACTGCACGGCGTCTCGTGTGTAAATAAGCTAGCAGTACAGAAAGACGAGTGTTTGTCAAATTTACCTGTATAAGTTCATCGAGGCTCTCCTGTAAACTGTTTCCGAGTGTCGTGTTTCGATACAGCTGATACGCCATTGCGTGTTTTATACTTGAACCAGTACAGAGTGCTCAGTAGACAGAACACCGATAGGGATGTTTTGTATTTAGCTTAGCTAGCTGCCCGGTCGGTTCACTTCCGCATGGGCTGCGCGAAAAGTATGGAAGGCCGCGTGGACAAATACCTGAAGTAGCGGCAACACTCAAAGCATATAATCATCCTGTCTTCATATTAACTTCATTATTCATAATAATAATCCAAGTTTAATCGGGTGTTAATATGATTTAACTTACTGGGCCAAGTTTTTTTGGTCTTACATGTTAACTGCAGGCAGGAAAAGGACAGGGAGAAAACGATAAAGACCTTCTGGGAAAGTTTTTATGTGGTATGGTACTGTTTAATGATAAATAATAATGAATTGCAGTTAATTACCATTCTGTAAAGAAATTGTAAATGTGTGAAATTAGATTTGTGTCAAAAAGTAACAAAAATAAAAGAATTTGAAGCTCAGAGCATTTTTGCCATTATTTGTTTAGCTGTTTTTTATTATTTATTTTTTTTTATATATAACTATATATAGGACTCAGGATTGAGCCATATAGGGGGACATAACCTTTTTTCAGCACAAAATAGGCAATATGATGACCTGAACTATACAAACATGCCCGGAAAAAATGCAAAAATGGGTCACACAGACAAAAAACTGCACAGATACACATGATCACTTGTTTTTATGGTTGTTTTCATTTGTTCCTATGACCAAAAAACAATAATAATATGCTAATTTTTACATTTACATCTACAGAGGTCTACATTGTTGCAATGTCATTCCCATATCCTAGTACTGGTAAAAAATTACATGTTATAAAACAAATGATACCCTTTGTTCTACCTGACATAACCGAAAACTCACATACACAGTCTTAAGCGTCCCCATTAACACATACCGGCAAAACCTCTTTTTTTTTTTTTTTTTTGTCATTGCTGTGTTGCCTGCACAGATTTGTGCTGCTTGGGTTTTGCAGGTTAAACTAAAATAAATAAATATAAAGTAAATAACAATAATGGCAATCCAAAAAAAATTAACATGAAATGAAAAAAAAAAAAAAAGGGACGGCTCTTGCTGTGCTCCTCCTGGGTTTTGGGTTTTACAGGACTGCATCCCCACGGACCAGCGGATTTAACATTCTCTTTCCTCATCAACTACAATCCTACCCTCAGGCTATTCACAGTAAATATAGTAAAACTGTGGTCTGTGACTACCTTGGTCTGCGAGTGGTTCGCAAGACGCACAAAACTTTTAAATAAATTTGAACTCAGAAAAGTGGGCGAGGTCTTGAAATATGAGCAGTATCGTGGGTAATTGTCTCTCGTGCTCGGCTTCAGTGCGAGTGCATCACTCACCATCCGGCTATAGTCAACATCCGGCACACATATACTGTTTATTATAATGTGCGCATAAAGCATTTTTTATTTTGTGTTTGTATGTTGTATGTTGTGAGTGAGAGTTTCTGTTGGCAAGCTGGTGTGTGGTCACAATCACTACAGCTATGATTTCAAAGAGAGGTAAATTGGTTTTATTTTTACTTTATATTTTGTATTAATTATTTTTATATGAATATTTTTGGGTTGTGGAACGAATAATTCGAGTTCCCCTTATTTCTTATAGGGAAATTCACTTCGATATATGAGTGATTTGATATGAAGCACACTTCTGGAACAAATTATGCTCACAAGCCAAGGTTTACCTGTAACATTTCCTGCAGCTTAATAACTCAAAAACTAAAGGACCTCCCATAAACCATGGGGGTGGTGGACGCTCCTGAGAAAGTTAATGAAGAAAAGAAGTGATTACTAAGAAGACAGTGTGTTGTTTAAGATGACATATGTGTTTTCTTCCTGGAAGTGATTCGGTGACTGGTTTTGAATGCTAGTTAGCTAGTAAGCACTGAAAGAAGCTAATCTGTTAATTAGTATACATGGGTACATTGGTCTGGTTTTTGTTATCACACTAATGTTACATAACTGTAGAGTTTTCCCCCTTTGCAGCAGTTCCAAGGTACCTTTTCATTTTTATTGGTTAACATTGGCTAGCAACTGTTATATTAATGGTGCTGCTGAGACACTACTAATGGCTTTTAAGGTGGAATCATCAACTGACATTGTGAATCAATCAACACACCTTAAATTAAATGTTTCTCATTCTGTTCTTGTTAATAAACTTTATTCCACTGTGAGTTTAGTTAAGGAACCATATTTTGCAGGCTTTATCAGGATATAGAAAAAATTGTAACCTACCGGCGCTTACTGAAATTACAAATGACAAATCTTTGTTATTTGGACTGCACTTTGTAGCAGGACTTGTCCTTTTTTTTCTTTCCCTCTCTGCTTCACCTGACTGCTACTTGTCCAATCCAGTGCATCTACATAATGCTTAACTTTGCTTTAATTCACAGAAGGTACATAGAGATCAGTTTCTAATAAAATTGCTATCAGATAAGACAAAATTAAATAATCAAAAAATTGATCATTGCTTAAAAATTCAGGTTCCAGTTTATTCAGATTTCTGAACTGAACACTTCAACTGTTCTTTAACTCCTGCTTTCCATGTGTATGTTGTACTGCTTCCTGAAAGTAATTATTTAGCTCAATCATGTGGTGCAATAATCAAGTGCAGCATGGTTTAACCACTACACTGCGATACAATAGAAATGTTGGATCTACGTTTGGTGCATACAATGTTAATGCCAGGAATTTTGAGAAATAACATTATAAAATATTGGATTAATTACCTTCGTATATAAACTTATCAAATTTAACTTTAAAATATAAATAATATAAGAGCTGATGAAAGCTCTACAATGTATATGTTCTAACTGGCTATTTGGAAAACCGTAAGCAAAGCATCTCTACTTTCTCCAACATTTTTGCTAATCATCTCCTCCACACAGATTCAACAGAGCTCTCTGGTAGTCACCCTTTGTGTGCTCCTAAGAAAAGAAGACATGGGAAAGAAGAGTCAGCGTTTGTGTTTGTCTGTATGAAAGAGATATGCTACAGTATGTATACTAACTGAGATTGTCTGGTAGAGTGATTTTCCAAAATGTTTCTTGAATTCCATGCGAATTTTCATGAGGTCCACTTCACAGCGGGAAACCATGATGCGGGTCACAATCTTCTCCTTGACACTTTTATTCTAAATGTGTAGATTTTAATACCTTTAATCACGAATGCACACATAACACAGAGCATTTCGACTTTTCTAGCTACTAGAGGCCTAAATAAAGATGCTTACCTTCATTGCTTCATTGAGTTTGCTGGCAAAGTAAAGCTGTTTGTTTTCGAAGCACTCCACTACAGAAAAAAAGAGAAGTAGGGACATGGGTTCTGTGTATGCATATGTGAGTGAATGTTCAAGAAAGGCAAATATACTTAGTCACCCAATGTAAGGAAGGATTTTTCCAGATCTCCTTTCACTTCCTTTCGAATGCTCTCCTTTATGTCATATGGGCTGTAACTGTTATACCTCTGAAACACTAAGAGAATTTTTTTTTTATTTGGCTTTCATGGTCAGGCTGCCAGAGAATAGTGTTAAATTTATTTTTTTTTTTTTTACCTTTCTGGAGGTGTGGCACACTCCTTTCAGAGAAAATTGATATCCAAGTGGTCACATCTGTTCCCTTCCTCTTTACCCCTGCCTCGTAGAGGGCCTACAATAATTTAAAAGGACCGTTACGTCCCATCTGCTTCTCTATGAATGCTTGTTCATATTATAAAATACTCACTCTGGCATCATTGTCAATTTTTTCATAGTCCACTATGTTGCTTGGCTCTTCTCTTTTAGCCTTTAAAATGTAATCCAGCATTCAATTATTACTGTTCCACTGTAAGTCACTTTAAGCAAAAAATAAAAATTAACAAAAAAATAATTATGAATGTAGTTATTTACCTCAACCAGAGACAGCAGCAACCTACAGAAATCACCAGAAGTATCTCCGGACACATCTTTCTCCAAGTCCTTCTTGAACACTTTCATCAGGCAAAAGTGTTATGTTAAGTAAATATTTCACACTCCTTCTAACACATTTAAATACACCTTAATGCTTGTGCTTCCTTAAATATATAATATGCAGTATCTAAATTAATTTAGCTATTTAGATATATTTTGATATGAATTCAATTTAGATGCATATAGATGGCACACGTACATCACCATATATCCAAATGGGTAAAAAAAAAAATTTTTTTATAGTTCTATACATGCAAAATATATGAAAATCTTTTTTGAGATATATGGACATATAAAGTAATAAATAATATTTCTGAATGAGATTCTATATCTCTTATTTGCTTCTATTTAAATTCTATTAGAGGTCTAACAATGCATTTTGTGGTAAAAAGGAGGAGGAGCCCCAATTCCCATTTACCATGAGACACAAACAGTTTTACTTACATTCCTTGTAAACCTTTTTAATCTCCAGCAGCTCCTCATTGCTACGAGAACAGACCATCTCGATCAAACTCTCCTCATCAGTGCCAAGACCCTACAGAGGTCATAACATAACACTCCCTTACACACAATTATCAGTATAACTATACAAGATGTTAGCTAGATGCTAAGGCAATATGACATAATAATATTATGTTATGTAATCGATTATGTAATATTATACAATGGTTAGTTGCGCCCGAGTAATTCAATGCTTCTAGTCGTGATAATGGACAGTAACTGCACTGGGATGTTTAACTATATGCAGCTACTTCTAAGTCATTCTGAATTTCCAGCTGTTATTTTTGTTCATGTTAACATGCTTGGGCAAGCGTCTAACGCAAAGCTTAATCTCAAATCCACTCTAGCCCCTGGGCACTACTTGGTGTCTGGAATAAGTGATTGTAAACATAGCGCACTACCTTTCGATTTAACGCTATTTGAGATTCAAATGTAAAATTCTGAAGGCTACTATCAAAGCAACCTGGTCTTCAATAATGCCTCAGCAGTGCAGCAGATCGCCTCCATGCCATGCTACACTGATTCATATGTGTGTGTGTGTGTGTGTGTGTGTGTGTGTGTGTATTTATTAAGCTGATGATGATAAAACTATATTCTCAGCCACAAGAGTGGGCCATTGTCCATGTGCTCAATTGTTTTCATTTTTTAAGTGATTTCTCCACAGATGGATATCTTGCATATGTGATCCTGGTTCTTCAAAGTACAGAGCTAGAACACATACTTTAAATGTGTCGGCTGAAACTCACCTTCATTGAAGCTCGGAGCTCAAATGCATCAAACTGTACCGTGTTTTTCATTAGACCCAGAATTACATTTTCTAGAGACCCTGACAGCGCTCCCTTCAGAGCACTAATCATATCCTGCAGCAATCAAAAACACAAATAAAGCATAATTGTACTGACAACTGTCTCATCTGTGCTGTCTCATTTGAAATCTCTTTAAAACAGACCTGTTCTCATTATACAGACTTTATTTTACAAATATCTAACTTGACCAACCCTTTTCAGCTTATAAATATCAGGTTTTCTCCGCTTTTATGTTGTATTGTAAGTTATGCACAAAGACTAGTTGAGAGGTATAATTATCATTCTCCATCTATCCATCTAGGAGCCTCTGTAGTCCAACTAGGACCATAAAGGCCAATGTATTTATTCCCATTTTACAACAGTGGTTGGACCTCTGGTCAACAATCACTCACACTTACAGTCACACACTACTACACTTAATCTGCATGTCTTTGTACTGTGAGAGGAAACCAGAGTTCCTGGAGAAAACCCACCAAGCACAGGGAGAACATGCAAACTTCACAGAACTGAGGCGGGATCGAACCCGAACCCTGGAGGTGCAATGCGACAGTGCTAACCAATAAGCCATCGTGCCGCCAAAAATACTGAGATCTCAGTATACTGACTGAGTATAAATCTGTGTAAACTTTATACATCCATAGATCACATCTTATTTAAAACATAGATTACAACAAACGTTTAAACTGACAGCCCTTGACTTGGCAGCAATTGCATATACTGTATATAAATCTTCAGAACACTGAACATTTCTTAATGTCCCAGAAGTGGCTTGTTACAGAACAGAGTGTGTTAGTGTGTTGTCAGGGTGTTATCTCTCTCTCACTTCAACAGATTGCTGTGAATGACAGATATATGAGATGTCAGTGGACGGTCTCATTTAGATATCCTAACGACTGCACTTGCTAAAATCAGTTTATGGTCAAGTTTCATACACATATACATGCACAAATTCATACAAATATACATACACAAATTCATACACATATACATACATAAAAACATACAGTTGTGGAATAGTAAGAACATAAAATTGCATTATCCAGTGTCACCCAGAAAATGGTCCATACACAGGGTGATCTGTGCTGGTACATATCACTATATGCCCTATGATTTTCTGATATTCAGTATATCCATGAAAGCCTGATGACAGCAAGGAAAGTACAGGGGACAAAAATAAATTCCAAAAATGGAAATATTGAGTGTGTGGGTGTGAGAGAGAGAGAGAGAGAGAGAGAGAGAGAGAGAGAGAGAAAGAGATGCAGCATGTATGTTGATAAAGTCTATTTTGAGGGAACCTGTAATCTTGCAATACTGCTCACAGATTTTACAGCATCACTTCCTGGACTGGTGTGATTGGTAGGCCCATGACATGTCTATGTCAATAGCTCATAATCCTGCACGTGCCTCTCTGATACTATTCTAAGATCTATTCTAAGTTGTATACTGAGTTGTCCTTGTTGAAGAACCGTTCGTAAAATTGCTAGTAAAGGAGTGCATGTCTTAAAGGGGCTAAATAAACATGAAAATGTGGAGATAAAAGACAGATTTGTATCAGGGCATGTGCTAAACCTCTGCTTAACAGGATTTATTACTGCCCCAGCAAGCTCATGATAATATCCTTGCACTTGAATTTAGTTTCCCTGCCTCTCTTACTCAGAGTGCATGGTGTGTTTCTTGCCATAAGTAAGTTGTCATGTGCTGTAGCTCTAAAACATCCATACAAAAAATGAGAAATTCCATCTATAAATATGCAGTTTTCCCTGGTGCAACAACTATATTAGCATGAGCCTTATCTCATCGACTGCAAACATTTGTATATCAGATCACTTTAATATGTGTAGGCTAGGGGGTTTGCCCAATCTCTCAGTTTTGTTGGAAGTAGCATACACTGTCTGGCAATGGAGTAATGGTAGTTAGAGGTTAGAAACGGTATTGACTTTGATGATGTGTCTTCCTCTGAAAGTGTCTGCACATGGAGGTTTCTGTTACACTATACCTTTCTGGCTTTCTTCTCATATTCAAATGCAATTTCTCTCCTCTGACTGTAGGTGCGTTTTGTTAGAATGTCAATGATTAAGTCCTCATCCACTCCTGCAATAACGATAAAGAAAAAAAAGATTAAGATTAATGTACAAATCTGGTGCCAGTCTCATGACACCTCTGTAAGATAAAACCATCTTCATTATTACGGAAGTTGTTCTAATCATTTTAGACATAAACCCTTTCTGTCATTTTTACACACAGTAGTTTTGACATATCATCACACACTGCTGAGGGGCAGTTCCATAGATGTTTAAAGATAACACAAGCTTAAGAGTTTGAAGTTTGAGATTTGCAGGTTCTTCTTGTGTTTTGTGGTTTTCTTTCAGGTACTCAAGTATATGTAGTGTAGGCTGACTGGTGTTTCTAAAGTGTCTGTAGTGTAAATTTATGAGTATTTGTGTTCCTGTGCCCAGTGAATAGGTGGCAGAGACCCCTGGCATAGGCTTAACACTCCTGCAACCCTATAAGCAGTACAGAATATACTTAACAGAATAAGCAAATATCTATATGATTATACTCATACCCTGAAAGCCTTGTATACATCCTGATAACAAACAGTCAACAGAAAAATAAATAAACAAAGCAATTAAGGGAATTAAAATAACTTCATTCCAATGAATTCAATTAGATTTTGCAACACTTAAGCACTGGGGCAAACCGGTCAAAAACAAGAATGTAATATATAGTGATGTATGTAATGTATGTAATAAAGTAGTTTAACAATAATTAAATAATACTAATAAAAAAAAGGTTACTACCTTTGGTTTTGATGGCTGTATCAATCCAGGTTGCATCTTTCTCTGGATCAAAATTCACAGCTGGGAACACCGTAGGGAACCGTGGCTCTCTCCCCTAAGTGTTTTAATTAGAAAAAGAATAGTTTGGTCCATAAATTTTGGAACAAAGGTTAAAAAAAAAATGTTGTTGTTTTTTGCCATTTGTCCTCTGTACAACACCACATTGAATTTGAAATAAAACATCCAATATGTGAGGAAAGTAAAGTCTTTTAGCTTTAATTCAGGAATTACAGCCATTTTCATACACACACACAAGCAAATTTGGACGGGCTCGCAAATAATGGAACAAATTACTGTCAAGCAGTTGCATGGTCACGTGTGGTCTGTTCCCTCATACACCTCATTACTCTGAGACTAATCAAGCAGGTAGTAATGAGCCTGAAGGTGGTTCTGAGTGTTGCATTTGGTAGCTGCTTACTCAAATTCTCCACAAGAGGTCCAAAGAGGTACCCTGGCAGGGAGAGTGAATACATTGGGAGTGGCCAATACAACATTCATTATTGAAAAGAATGAATTAACTGGCCAGTTCAGCAACAGCAACATCAAAAAGTCCTGGAAGACCACAGAAAATAAAAAAGTGGATGAGCACAAAATTCTGTCCATGGTGAAGAAGAACCCATTCACAACATCTAGGCAAATCAAGAACACTTCTGAGGAGGTAGGTATGTCATTGTTAAAGGGGCTCTGTGTCAGGACATGGCTTTATGAAGTAAAAACAGATTAGACTTAAGTCTCAAGATGCACAACTTCAGTGTTTCATTTCAAATTCAATGTGGTGGTGAGCAGAGTCCAAATGGCAAAAACTTATCTTTGTTAAAAAAAATTATGGACCTGACTGTACTGTACTGAAAGTAATGGAAAAGCGAGTATAACTTTTTTTTTTTTTTTAATGAAATACATCGTTCAAATTGCACATGGTAGAGTTACTCTTCCTCTGTACTCTGCTACTAAACATAGTCTGCATCACAAGCCAAGCATTTGCAGCATCGTTAAACCCAACTCTCGAATCTGCTTTTAAATCTCTTTTGTTGCAGTTAATGGTCTCAACATGTGTAATTTAAATGAGCTGTGTCAGTTGTTAACAAAGGTTATGCCCACTTTTGCATTTCTTTTGGTACATTCCTTATAGAATAGAATAGAATGATAAAATAATATTATGTATTTGCATATAGTTCTTGCATACTTACCCCTCCAAACCCAAGTGTGAGCTGACCCAGAAATTCAGATACCAATGCCATTTTAACTTTCCTGTAGGTCATATAATTTATACATTTACTTCAAATATGCGTTTATGTATTTAATTACTAATGTAATCAATTCTCAATGCTGTCAAATGCATTGGAATTCAGAACTGACAGAAAAGCTATCTAAAATCTAGCACATGATTAACTACACCACACCCTTAGTCTCAAAGGTCACTGGCATCTGTTAGGGATGCACTGATTAGTATAACATGTCACCACTGCCACACCTTAAATAAAGTGCATGACTGTTAGCTTTAAAATAATGTTTCACTCTTCTCAAAAGTTATGGCAAAATGTGAAAAATCACTGTTATAACCACAAGGCACACAGAAAGTGCAAAGCAAAAAGGGCGGAGACGACTGAAACAACCAAAAAAACTAACACATCCTGGTCATCATATTTTCACTATGTTTATTACATTTACATTTAATAATTTACAGTAATTAAAACTCTCATCTGACCACTTGTTGCACTCTAATGACACCAAGAGTTCGACATAACAAGTGTGGAGTAAAGATTTCTCTGAGATGTTCGTGACCTTTTGAACCTTTTAAATCAGGTCAAGTCCTAAACAAAATGTCAGCAATGACCTTAATGCTATGCATTAGTATGATGACAGAGTGCAACAGAACAACATTTTTATAAAAGCTATAAAGAATGGAAAATGAACAAGTCTAAGCTTTAAAGGAGTCCTACCTTTAGTAAATTGATGAGCTGTTCATACAAACATACAACTGCAGCTTCTGCTTGGTAAATTTAGCTCTTAAATACAACCAGTTTATGACTCAGTATCTATCTCCCTCCCACCCCTTCAACCCACACAGACTATAATATGTCACTTATCAACTGATTAGCAAAGTTAGTGGCTCTGTGTTCTCGAGTTTGAAATGATACAATGAACAATTTAAAGAGCCTGAAGACATGCATTTTATATACTAGAGTGACTTGCAAAAGTATTCAGCGCCACTGAAATTTCAGATTATCTATATAAATCAAAGAAAGGTTTTGTCTATACATGGGTCAGAACTCTGTATGTCTATCCAGCCAGAGTTTGTCACAGCATCACACAAATCTGATTTAATGGCAATGGTAGTACTTTGGTATTTGCCTAAAAGAAAAAGTGATATTATGAACGGTTATGTGTGGGATTTAATCATCTACTTTAAAATAATCTACTAATGCGCTACTGTCTCAATGTAAACACACTGGTGTGAATAACTGGTAAGTGTTTCAAAAAGTGTTTCAAAAACAATCCAAAGCTAAACAATTCTGCTTACATAGTGTTCCAGCCCCAAAAGTCCCTGAAAGACATTGTCTTAATTGTCTTAACCTGTTACTAATAATTGTCAACAAAACCCCTCGTTGAACTGACGGTGAAGAGACCATCGGCTTTATAAGGCAGTTAAAGATTAGGAAATAGAATTTCATAATTAGGGACTGGTTTAAAATGATATGTAACAGATTAATCTCTGACTGAAATGAAACTCAGGAAGTGGACGCTGCATCACACTACCATCACGCAGTCATGTACCTGTCAATACCAGATGCTTAGACTTGCCTGCAACTTTCACTGTCTCTGCTATCTGAGAGCACACATATAGTCGAATAGTTAGATTTTTCTTAAGCCTAGTTTATTGGTGGTAATTTGCAGAATAGATAATTATATCAGATATAAGAGTTTATTACACATCGTCTAGTCACTTCATAAAAGTAATTTCTCATTCTTTAAAAAAAAAAAATACAAATTAATTTATACATTCTTGCAAACAATTTTGTACAACTATCTGTTGTTTCCTACATTATCAGTTGCTTATATTATGTTGATAAAAATGTATTATCTTGCTTCTGTGTTGTAGTCTCTCCTCCAAAAATCTAAGCATTAGTTTGTTGTCTCTGTTATTCCATGCTAAAAGGCTGAACCATCTATCATAATGTGTCAAACATACTGTATTTTCCTTTATATTTCCATTCGCCTTTTTCTCTGTAAATGTGTCTTGAATGGATAAACTGCTCTCAGGTGAATCTTGAATAGCCGAATGTCACAGCAGAAGCCTACAGAGATGTATAAAATATCTAGTGTGATCTGGAAGAATATCTGTGTCCTGACAGACAGAAACACAAGGAAGTGCAGAATAATGGCACTGTAATTCATCATACTGCTCTTCACGTACAGTTCTGCCCATTAATTTTTTTTTTTATCTGAGAGATAAACTGAGGATTTGAAACAAATTGCAGGTAACTTTTTACCCAGTGCTTACACGTTTATGTATGTTAAGGATGATTTGAGAAATGTTCCAAAGTGAATGAAAAAAAGAAAAAAATTGGAATTGGCTGACAAACTCTAAAGTAGCAACAACAGCTACGGTAGATACAGCAGTTCCTAATAATAATAATAATAATAATAATAATAATAATGGAAAAGTATGCCAAACCCGAAATGCTTTGCATGTTACTTTGGGTGTGGGTATTTTAATATACACCCTTTAGAAGAGTTCATGTGTTTATTACCTTGACCAACTCCCTCCCCAGACACCTTCAAAGTAACACTGATAAGAGTGTACGTATACAGACTTTTACAACCTGAGCAGATAGCACACAGACACACCCAACACACACACACAAACACACACTTCAAGAGGACATTAAAGACCCCCAAAACAAATTACTTTTAATATTGTATAAAAGACACTCTAAGGCCTGAATAATATAATTTGGTTCATGTCAGACATTAATTGCTTCAGACACACCTCTAATTTAGAGTTTTTCCACAGTCGCTTTGGGACATTTCTCTTCCCTTCCTTAATATTTAGGAAATTGAAAAAGTGTTTCTCAAAACAATTCATACAAACAGCACATCTTAATGAACTCCTGTATAATTTGCTGATAATAAATTACAGACATTAAGCAAGGTTATAAATCACCATACCTAAAGGCAATGTTTTGTATTATATATATATACACATATATACACGTGTGGACAAAATTGTTGGTACCCTTCGGTCAATGAAAGAAAATAACTTTAATCTGACAAAAGTAATAATAAATAAGAATTCTATGAATGTTAACCAATGAAAGTCAGACATTGCTTTTCAACCATGCTTCAACAGAATTATAAAAAAAAAATGAACAGGCCTGGACAAAAATGATGGTACCCCTAACTTAATAGTTTGTTGCACAACCTTTTGAGGCAATCACTGCAATCAAACGATTCCTGTAACTGTCAATGAGACTTCTGTACCTCTCTGCAGGTATTTTGGCCCACTCCTCATGAGCAAGCTGCTCCAGTTGTTTCCGGTTTGAAGGGTGCCTTTTCCAGACGGCATGTTTCAGCTCCTTCCAAAGATGCTCAATAGGATTGAGGTCAGGGCTCATAGAAGGCCACTTTAGAATAGTCCAATGTTTTCCTCTTAGCCATTCTTGGGTGTTTTTAGCTGTGTGTTTTGGGTCATTGTCCTGTTGCAAGACCCATGACCTGCGACTGAGACCCAGCTTTCTGACACTGGCCAGCACATTTCTCTCTAGAATCCCTTGATAGTCTTGAGATTTCATTGTACCCTGCACAGATTCAAGACACCCTGTGCCAGATGCAGCAAAGCAGCCCAAGAACATAACAGAGCCTCCACCATGTTTCACAGTAGGGACAGTGTTCTTTTCTTGATATGCTTCATTTTTCCGTCTGTGAACATAGAGCTGATTTCCCTTGGCAAAAAGTTCCATTTTTGTCTCATCTGTCCATAGGACATTCTCCCAGAAGCTTTGTGGCTTGTCAACATGTAGTTTGGCATATTCCAGTCTGGCTTTTTTATGATTTGTTTTCAACAATGGTGTCCACTTTGGCTCAACCAACGACGGATGGTGCGATCTGACACTGATGTTCCTTGAGCATGAAGTTCACCTTGGATCTCTTTAGAAGTCTTTCTGGGCTCTTTTGTTACCATTCGGACTATCCGTCTCTTTGATTTGTCATCAATTTTCCTCCTGCGGCCACGTCCAGGGAGGTTGGCTACAGTCCCATGGATCTTAAATTTCTGAATAGTATGTGCAACTGTAGTCACAGGAACATCTAGCTGCTTGGAAATGGTCTTATAGCCTTTACCTTTAACATGCTTGTCTATAATTTTCTTTCGAATCTCCTGAGACAACTCTTTCCTTCGCTTCCTCTGGTCCATGTTGAGTGTGGTACATACCATGTCAACAAACAACACAGTGACTACCTGGAGCCCTATATATAGGCCCACTGACTGATTACAAGATTGTAGACACCTGTGATGCTAATTAGTGGACACACCTTGAATTAACATGTCTCATGTCACATTATTTTCAGTATTTTCTAGGGGTACCATCATTTTTGTCCAGGCCTGTTCCATGAGTTTATTTTTGTAAATAATTCTGTTGAAGCATGGTTGAAAAGCAATGTCTGACTTTCATTGGTTAACATTCATAGAATTCTTATTTATTATTACTTTTGTCAGATTAAAGTTATTTCTGTGACCATTGTGAGTTTTTCCTTCATTGCCCGAAGGGTACCAACAATTTTGTCCACGTGTGTGTGTGTGTGTATGTGTATATATATATATATACACACACACACCAGTTACTTCCGACCGAGTAATCTGACTGGATGAGAGGCATGATGAGTGCTGATAATAGATACAGGTGTAACTATACAGGTATGTGTGACACGCCCTGTCACACATATATAGTTACACTCCCAGTTACATGTGTTGTCCAGTGGTTAATGACACTGTGTGTCTCAGCGTGGGTGAGAGTGGGTCTGTACGGTCCGCAGTACTGAGGAGAGAGCAGCTGTCTGACAAAACCCACATTCACACCCAGTCACAGAAGCACTTTCAGCAACAACACACATCTGATAACGTTATGTCGTCTTAAACAACACGCCGTCTCTGCAGTAACTGACACACCTCTAATTTCCTCTAGTCATTGCGAACCGCCTCTGAACAGTCCGCGTTATTCTGTTCACAACTAATGTGATTGGAAGTTGGAAGTGTGTTGTGAGAGTGTATGAAGATGAGTATTTGTGTGAGTCTTACACTTAATGAGTGAGAGCTTTGATCTGATGATGATGACAGCTCTGGGGTGTGTGGTGTGTAGATGCAGAATTTAGTGGGTTCACGTCTGAGCTTATGGCTAATGTCTCGCACTATAAACAAACAGGAAGGGGGACTGGCTATATTAAGTTGCCCACTAGGGGTGTGTGTGTGTGTGTGTGTGTGTGTGTGTGTGTGCACAGAAAAAACAACAGCACTACCCTCTCTCCATTTCACCACAGGTCAACAATATAAATAGTGAATCAGTATCTCCGTATAGTAATATAAACTATTATCAGGAATAAAAATATTACACAATATGTTCTTTCTGGATAAAGTCTTTTATTTTATTTGATGGTGAGAGATACTCTAGAAGTCCAGGTGTTTGTTTCCTTCTGAAGTACAGACTGGAGTAACCTGTACCTTACTAACCCGACTTACTGAGTCAGAGAGATCAGGGGGCAAATACATCCTCTGGAAATAGAGAGAGAGCGGGAGAGAGAAGGAGCGGGAGTGGAGGGGGGGGGGTAACAGGTAGACAGAAACAAAGTTAAAGTCGCTTGAGTAAAAGGTACGAGTGATGCGCACACACACACACTTCTTTCATAGCCCCTGCATTTCAGTATTACTTCAAGCAATTGAGCAAACTAACAATCATTAATGTAAGTATTATTTTAAATAATCTGATGTAAAACAGTAGCTGCTGTTCTTCAATCTGAATGAGATTCCAGCTAGACTTTACACGAATGCTGATCTGATACAGTGCGTGTTTACGTGCTCAAAGAATTCAATCAAGGTATACATTTTTTTTGTCCAAAGTGGTTCAACACAATGTGAAGAGTTTAATGTGTGTGTGTGTGTGTGTGTGTGTGTGTGTGTGTGTGTGTGTGTGTGTGTGTGTGCGCGTGTGTGTGTGTGTGTGTGTGTACACCTCAATGGTAAACTGTTTCCTCTTCAGCCTGAATGCGAGGTCCTTCGTATCTGGAACTTCACCCCCCAAACAGTTAAGTCGAGGAATCTGTATAACATGCAGAAGACCTGCAGCCCCCTCGTGCACACACACATACACACACACACACACACACACACACACAAAAATGCACGCAGACATTCATATATATATACACTACCATTTCAAAGTTTGTACACCCCTCCTAACTCCATGGTCTTTCCTGTTTTTAAAAAAAAATTATTTCTACAGTGTAAGACAATACTGAAGGCGTTTATCCAAAATAAACAATAATCTCCTTTGAACAGTTGATATTGAGATGTACCTGCTATTTCTGATCTGTAAAGCTTCATAACGGCTCTAATCCGAGGTGCTAAATGTTTCCTTTTACGAACGCACTCGACTCAATACTGTTGTAAGAACTGTTCCAGAACAGCTGACCTTCATGTCTTACAATGACAACTGACTCTTGCTGTGCCACATGTGTTATTTAATAGCTTTAAAAAAAATCCAGCATTGTTTGAGAACGTAAAATCAAATTCAAACTTCTAATGACATTTTAGAGATTTATTTGTGTAGCGCTTTTAACAATTAACATTGTCGCAAAGCAGACTTGGTAAGATTTTGTTTTCCCTAATTAATATTTTTACTGACGATTTCAGTAAAAATAAGAAAAGCTAGTTTTATAACCACTGCCTGAGTTATGAAGGTCATCATACTCCTTATTTGGTTTTTGTGTTTTCTTTTCTTTCCCATATTAATAAACGACTAAAGCAACTGGGCCTCTGTCTCCCCTCATATTTGTTCCAAAGTTAAACAGGAAGTCGTGGATAACAGCTTAAAGGTTCCTACACATTATCAACTTAAACACGTACATTTTAAATGGGAAACATGCTTCAGTTACAATGAGTTAATTATAAAAAAAATTTCCAGGGGTGTCAATAATTCTGGCATGTGTTTTGTAAAGAATTTTGTCATTGAAGAATTTGTTTATGTCTGAATACATTTATTTCAATTAAAGGTTGGACTTTATGCACTTTTTTTTTTAGTGTAAAATGAAATTACTTCACCAACAGGTGGATTTTTTCCTAATCTTTACAAGGGGTGCCAATAATTGTGAAGGGCACTGTATGTTGTCAAACATTTAAATTGCCATATTGGTTTCAAGGCCTATAATTTGGTAATACCCCTGTGCTCTCCTCCTCTTGGGAGAACAACACTGAAACACTGAGCTTCCTTCTTGTCCAACAATGTCACTCCTGTAGAGGGATCATGAACCTCCTCCACACACAATATTTGAAGATGCTTTAAGTTTGCAGAACTGTGGATGCCCTCTTCAGTTCTGACTAGATGTTTTTGAGAAGGGTTCGAGTCTATAAACATTTAGCCTCTTTTTGTTTTAAAAAGTAAGTGTGTGCATCGTCATTTCTGGGTGAAGATGATGATTTAGCAGGTAATAATGCCTCTGTATATATCCAGGTCACAGTGACAAACATGTCAGGGCCAAAATACATTCTAGCTGACAATCTACACAAAGAAAAACAACTTTTGATCAACTGATCAACTATCCTACCTGATATCTACCTCCAGTGTGTGTATGTGTGTGTGTGTGTGTGTGTGTGTGTGTGTGTCTGCACATCTCACCATGGTAGTCCTTATAAAGTGGGTTGTTGTTTCTCTCTGCATCTGAGAACGATCTCAAAGCAACAGCTGTGTCACTCAACCTGATTATCCTTCCTCTTATTAATTTATTCTATAAAAGGAAACAAATACAGACAAAATGAGACTCACAGAGAGAAACTTACCCAGACTTATTGATTTGTATTATAAGTCTTTAATAATTACAATCCGACGTTACCCAATTATAAATAAAGACACGTGCAGTCTATCCCAGTCCATAGGCATGTTGACTGCATTACACTACGTGGAGAGTTTGCTATTTTACACTTACATGGAGATTGTAAAATACACTTATGTTACAACACCCCCCCCCCCCCACCTCTCAACTGCAAGAGGAACAATATAGAATCATCTTTCTCTCATCATTCAAATCTGACTAACATTATAAAGCATCCTTCTAAACCTGTACCACTGGATTCCCCCTCAGCCCATATTACTGAGCACAGAACTGTGACTGGGATTTTAGCATGTAACATTAAGCAAATAAATGTTATACATGGTTGCTTACAAAATGTAACATTACACATAATAAGTTTACTTAAACTAGGACCCTCATGTAAACTTTAGTCTTTGTTTCTATTGTTACCATGCTGTAAAAAATGTCTTTCTTGCCTAAATTCTTAATCTCTAACACACACATGAATGGCGCACACACACACGGTTCTTACCCTGGTCAGATGAGTGGGTACTGTCACCATAGCAACAGAAAGAGAGGAGCGTAGGACGGCTCGGAGGGCATAGAGAAAGCTCAACAGGGCATGACAGTGGGCGGGGCTAACACACACATTATCACCCCACAGTACAGACCCCAGAGAGGGAAGAGCAAGTCGCAGGACATTACAAGTCTTCACCTTACAGAGAGAGAGAGAGAGAGAGAGAGAGAGAGAGAGAGAGAGAGAATGTAATAATGAATGCTAACAGTTATAAGCACTGTCTATTGGAGAGGATTATTTTATAAAACAAGTGCTCCATGATTAAAACTACATTAGAGTAACTAGACTGACCTTGGTCTGCAAGTGTTTCGCAAGACAAGCAAAATTTTTAAATAAATTTTAACTCGGTAAACGAGTGAGGTCTTGACATACTAGCAGTATTACGAGCATGTCCCATGCTTAGTCTCAGTGCGTGTGTGTCACTCGTATAGCCAATATCCGCCCCCCCCCCCCCCCAACCCAAACACACACACACACACCTCCTCCTCCTCCTCTGGTCTTAGTCATTACAGTCACGATTCGTTTCAAAGTTAAAGTGCAGGTTAATTTGTTTTATTTTTACTTTATATTTCACTCACTCACTCACTCATCATCTATACCGCTTAATCCTGTATTAAGGGTCACGGGAGGGCCTGGAGCCTATCCCAGGAGACTTAGGGCACATGGCAGGGTACACCCTGGACAGGGTGCCAATCCATCGAGGGGCACAGACACACACACATACACTCACTCATTCACACACTACGGGCAATTTGGGAACACCAATTAGCCTAACCTACATGTCTTTGGACTGTGGGAGGAAACCGGAATACCCGGAGGAAACCCACCAAGCACGGGGAGAACATGCAAAATCCATGCACACAGAGACGGGAATCGAGCCTGCCTGGGAATCGAACCCGGACCCTGGCGGTGCAAGGCGACAGTGCTAACCACCACACCACCGTGCCGCCCACTTTATATTTCGTATTCATTATTTTTAGGTTCAAACTTTTTTATTGTGTAATCATCATTACAGATATAAATGAGCTATTAAGGATGTAAATGCCAAACTATCCAGTTGTTTAGAGGTAAACTGAGACCAGACCAGTGAAACCCCAAATATTGCAATAGCAGGACACCTTGGACATCACTGTAAAGTATTTAACCCAGTAAGATTAAGAATAATAGGATTTAAAGGCAGCATTGATACCTTCCGGGTCAGATATAAAATTACCTGATGAGTCCTGAATCTGTGGAATCAACCGACTACCTGTCTGGCGTCTTAACTGATGTGCCAAGAGCTGACTAGCTTTATCACCATATTCATAATAAGAACTACGAGTATGCAACAGGAGCCGTTCAGTATCAGTTGTTAAAATGATATCAAGTTCCAGCCTGCAGATCCAGACGCTGTTTAAACTGGACTTGTGAAGGGAAGCTAGCCAGCTGTTGGTCAAGTTGGAAAATAGCAGAAGTAAGCTCACATAGCATATTCAAAATATCTTCTGTAAAACACTGGAACACCCTTTAAACAGAGTCTGGGCCATAATAACTTATCATACAACACAATATTTAGAGTATAGTATATACCCTACTCATGCTCAGATACTTATGGAACATTTGTTTCTGTTCGGTGAGATAATAAAGTACTGACATATTCTTTAGCCAAGTCTGGTGAGTTAAACTGTTTCTCCACTCCATCGTAAGTAACACGCAGCTTGGCTGGATGAAGAAATCAAAATTTCACCCCTGGAATCATCCGCAGTTGCTGACGAACATCATTGAAGGCAGATTGAGCACGAACAGTTTTTACATTGAGATCCGGAAAGATAATTTTCATATCATCAAATTTAAACTGAGACACCTCCCGAGCATGCTGTAGAACCGCAGTACAGTCTGAGTGGTAATGCAACCTCGCCACAACAGCTCGTGGACGCTCTCCCGGTTTGGGCTTGGGCTGCAGCGTGCGATGTGATCTGTCAACCATAACGTCCCTGTCAGTATTAAGGACTTTCTTGAGCAATTCCGAGATAGCAAGGGTCTCTCGATAGATACAAGGATTGTCTTCTGGAATTTTATGTCTTATTCTGTCTTCTATAATCCTTATGTTATTGCGTCGAGATCTGGCTTCCAGGTCTTCACACTTATCCTCCAATTTTGCCACAGTGGCCATGAGAGTCCACCTTGTCCTCCAGCACAGTGATGTCATCAAAACAGGTAGAGAGTGACTGTTCCATATCCTTCACTGTACTTTTCAGTGCAAACATGTCCGTGTGCACCAAAATAAGACTACTCGAAAAAACTCCACTTTTATTATTTTTTTTTTTTGTTGGGATTTTTCCCCGATTTTCTCCCTAATTTAGTCGTGTCCAATTCCTCCCCGTCACTAGGGGGCTCCCACATTAAGGCTACTACTACCACTCAGCCGGGAGGGCCGAAGACTATCTTTGTGTTTCCTCCGAACCACGTGACGCCAGCCGACCGCATCTTTTCGAACTGCTCGCTCGCGCACCGTTGGGGGCGGCGTAACACACTCGGAGGACAGCGCTATCCACTCCCTCCGTTGCGCGAGCTCACAGACGCCCCTGATTGGCTGTAGAGCCGTGATTAATGTGGGACCACTAAGTACCTCTCACCCCTCCCCTCTGAGAGAGCTCTCTGAGAGAGCTCGGCCAATCAGCTCTCTCTAGACCTCCGGCTGCGAGAGGTTACAGCACCACCCGAGATTCGAACTAGCGATCTCCGGATGATAGGGCGAGCGCTTTAACCACTGCACCACTCGGAGGCCTGAAAAAACTCCACTTTTAGTCTCCACTCTTAATAGTCGATAAATCGTCACCTAGCACGGTCGAAATATTTCTGTCAGTTCGTTACATAGTAATGACTGTATTTCAACTTTTAGACGCTGAAGTAATCTCGAGTCCGATCCGCTCTTTGGCGCCAGCTGTCTTACTCTGTGCCATGGATGGACTAATAGTAGCAGGCCGCTGTTGCGTTGTCTGTTCGTTACCGAGTTTATTGGCTTAGTTTTCATTTTAACTTATCCAAAGCAAGGAAAAGTAAACCGGACCAACTACACTTTATTACAGATACTTGGTAATACAAAAAACTGTGCTTTAATATTTTTAGTGAAATTATGCAGGACCTTCCGTAAACACACACTACTCCATGTAACGCCTACCCGGAACGTATTAATTATTTTTATATGAATATTTTTGGGTTGTGGAACAAATCGTCTGAGTTTCCATTAATCTCTTTGACATACAAGTACCCTTCTGGAACAAATTTAGCTTGTAATCCAAGGTTTAATTGTATATAAAAATAAATACAAGTGTCATCAAAGTGGTCCTGAAAGTCCTGAACAGGCTTGTGTACTCTAGGAACAGACGTTAGTCTGACCTCTCCCTTCTAATTAGCATTAAGCTCTTGGTGGCGTGGTCATGAGGTTCACTAATGACCCTCCATAAGTGTTCTCTGACAGGCTCCCAGGCCCAGTTTACACCCAGTACACCAAATGGTACACTCAGTTCAGCAGTGGCACTTCCCTTCCCTCCCTTGGCGGAATTCTCCAACGTGTCATCTGATGACATTCAGCAGATCATCTCGTCATCTAACCCCACCACCTGTTCATTAGACCCAATCCCTTCCACAGTGCTCCAAGCCATCTCAAGAGACCTCCTTCTCTTCATCACAACCATCATCAACCATTCCGTATCATCTGTCATGTTCCTGCTGCTTTTAAGAAGGCAAGGGTTATTCCCATCCTCAAGAAGCCCTGCCTGGATCCATCAGAAGTTAACAACTATCACCCGGTATCACTTCTCTCTTTTATTTGTAAAATTCTTGAAAGGACTGTTAATAACCAAATGTCTCTTTATCTCTCACAGAACCACCTTAATGGTCCCAACCAATCTGGATTCAAAGTGGCACATTCCACAGAGACTGCCCTTCTGTCAGTCACTGAGAAGCTCCATGCTGCTAGATCTGTCATCTGTCCTCATCCTCCTAGACCCGTCGACTGCATTTGACACAGTGAACCACAAGATTCTATTACCTATTCTTACAAGCCTTGGAATTTGTGGAACAGCGTGGCAATGGTTTGCTTCTTAACTAGAAGATAGGTTGTATGAGGTGACATGGAGGGGATCCACATCTGCCCCACTCAGACTTTTTACTGGTGTCCTACAGTGTTCAGTACTTGGTCCTCTTCTGTTCTCCCTCTATACTTGGTCTCTTAGTAAGGTCATATCATCGCATGGATTTTCATACCATTGTTATGCAGATGACACCCAACTTACTCTCTCCTTTCCTCCCTCTGACACTCAGGTTTCCACCCGGATCTCAGCATGTTTGGCAGACCTCTCATCCTGGATGGCAGCTCATCAGCTGAAGCTCAATCTAAGTAAAACCGAACTGTTGTTCATCCCTGATGACTCATCCCCAGGTCAAGATCTTGTGATATCCCTGGACAACAATCAAATCACTCCTTCAGCCACCGCCCGCAATCTTGGGGTGACCGTGGACAATCATCTGTCATTTTCCCCACACATCGCTAACCTTACTCGCTCTTGTAGATTTCTTCTTTACAATATCAGAAGAATCCGCCCATTTCATTCTTCACAGGCTACTCAGGTGCTTGTTCAGTCCCTTGTCATTTCAAAACTGGACTACTGCAACTCACTCCTAGCAGGTCTGCCTCTGTCCACGATTCGTCCTCTGCAACTGATCCAGAATGCAGCAGCACGTCTCGTTTTCAACCTTCCCAAGTTCTCCCACACCACCCCACTCCTCCGCTCCCTGCACTGGATTCCTGTAGCTGCTGCATCAAATTCAAAATCCTGATGCTTGCCTACAAAGCTAAAAATGGCCCAGCACACACTTACCTCTCTGCTCTAATCACACCACACACTGCACCATGTTCCCTCCGATCCTCCAGCACTGCTCGTCTCGTCCAACCATCTCTCAGGGATCGAGAACGGCATTCATCCAGACTCTTTTCTGTTCTGACACCTAGGTGGTGGAACGAACTTCCTCTAGATGTCCGTACAGCAGAGACTTTGACGATCTTTAATCTTTAAACGACTACTCAAGACATATCTGTTTCTCCAATACCTGGACTAATTCCCAAATGTAAATGTAAAATGTAAATGTAACTGCAAACAGTACTGCTCCACCTGGGACAACTGTAAATGTGATTATAGGTAAATTTTTAGAGTATGTCCTAGAGTATGTATAATACTGTATTAGTTAGTTGGTGTGTCAGATATATTACTGTAGTCAAAAGTCTAAAAATATACACAATTTAACTTTGAATAAAAGCACTGACCTGTGATTTTGATCCATCAAACCCATTTTGTTTGATTAACAACTGGATAGAGTGCAGCAACTCAGCGTAGGGGCCAAGAACACCACTGAAAGTGAGACACGGGGAGAGATAGAATACTGATGAATAGATGTGCTTATACCGAGGAAAGAATTACAGTAAAGCATGATATTTTTGTACATCTGAAGAGTCCTTTCCAGTAAGAAAGGACCAAGAGGTGAAAACAAAGAGGTGCGATATAAAGGTGTGATTGATTCTGCTGCAGTGAGATTGGAAATTATGCTTGTAATCTATAAAAAAATAAAAAATAAAGCAATTAATCACAAGGTTTTGGCATAGGAAGTTGGGATGCGCAACAGCCTGTTCATAGGCGTTCAGCAACTGTCACATGGACACTCAGAAAGGAGCAAACTGGGCTACTATCCTCGATTCATTGACTAATGTTTTATATATTTCTTCAATGGACATCACACCTGATGTCTCTCAAAGTTAAATTAAATTTGTAGCTAAATTTCATTTTTGGCAAAAAAAGAAAAATGTAATCTTCACATCACTACGGCTCGCCCTGAGACAGTGACCATGGGAACTGGGCTTAAGTGTGTACCTGTGATGTGAAGGTGCTGTTTCCTCCTCAGGTAGGTAGAAAGTGTGAACATTGGCATTTTGCAGAAGATCTTGGTGCATATGTTTGGAGAGGTCATAATAATGACCGAACCGGGATGATGAGGACAGCACAGTCTGGACAAAATGTTAAAGATGAGACTAAACCTTATGGCACTTTTTAATACTTCACTGATTTCACATTTTTCTTTGTTATTTGATTTAGAAGTGTATTTACCTGGACCTTAGGAAGGTTCTGATAGCGCCAGGCGATTTTCATGGCATCTTGCTGTTCTGGATTTAATGATGGTGGAATCTTAACCTCCGGGTCTTCATCCTGAAGGGGAGACGGAAGACCCTGCAGCACAGAGATCAAACACTTTACATTTTTACTGTAACGATAAATATCTAAGCTACTGTTTGTCGTACTTTATTAGGTTTCATGTGTGCATTAGAAAGTGATTAATTAAATGTATTTGAAATTTATGACAGCCCAAATAGCCAACAACAGCAAACACTTACAAATGTAACTTTCACTTGCATTCAAACAGAAACAGTATTATGACACGGTATTTCATGCTTTAGCCAAATCAACTTTGTCATTCTTTTAGACATTTATTTATTCTGAAAAAACACATAAAAAAAAAGTTGGGACGGGGCAATTTAAGACTAATAACGTTGTAATTACGTTGACTATGTACAGTAAATATATTTACTTTTATGACCAATTTTGCCAATCATCCAATGTGGTCTTCTTTAAAGAAACACCAAATAAAATGTGCTCTTTCTCGGAGTAAAATTGCTTACACAGCTGGCGCGCGCACACAAAGACACAAACACACACAGCAGAAGCATCTCAAAAGAAAACACCCCCGGTTCACTCTGACCTCACAATGGGGAGACAGCAGCCTATGTGTGTAATTAGAGTGAGTTTAGTCCGAGTGATTGTGTGTCAGTGCATAGAGTCACTGCGCTCTTATCGGCTCATGTTTCAGACAAGAACTCAACAGAAGATTCTCCAGATCAGATGTTAGTGGCTAGTCAGGCAGCGCCAATTCCCAGTGCATTGGTGTGTTGTGAACAGTATGTTTATGAGCTTACAGACTTTTAAAACTAAGCTACATAGAGTTAAAGTTTGGCTTTAAATGGCTGCTTCCGACAGAGAGTTCATGTTAAAATAAGTGACAAACATGGGCCTTTTTGAGAGGAATGCAGTTGATATTTTTCATAAATGTGGTAAAATGTCACTTAAAAAGTGACAGGTAAAATGAAAAAATAAAAGTTTTTTTTTTTATTTTTGGGTCTAATGAAGAGGTCATCGCATTGGCTGTGATTGAGAGGTCTGCCTTCAGTTTTGGTGACTGATCTGCTCATTGCAGAACATTTCACTTCTTTGCCTTAAAAACATCTTGGGTTACTGTTGGAGCATGCTTCAGCCCGTTGTCCATCTACACCAGGGGTGTCGAACTCCGTTCCTGAAGGGCCGCAACCCTGCTCCAACATATATGCCATGTAGTTTTCAAATAAGCCTTAATGACTTGATTAGGTGGATCAGGTGTTTTTAATTATGGTTGAAGCTAAACTCTGCAGGTCCTCGAGGATTGGAACAAAACCCTGCGGGTCTGCGGCCCTTCAGGAACGGAGTTTGACACCCCTGATCTGCACAGTACATAACAGCACATTATAACAGATTTTAAGGCTTTTCTCAGCAGGCACATCATCAGTAAACACTGTACATGAGAAACAGTTCTGATACAAGTTGATCTTTGTCTCATCTGTCTGTAAAATGTTCTTCCAGAATTGTATAATATGACACAGGTACAGACAGAGGTGGAAAGAGTACTAAAATTTTGTGCTCAAGTAAAAGTACTGTTACTTCAATTAAATTTTACTGAAGTACAAGTCAAGTTACCATTATAAAAATCTACTCAAGTAAAAGTAAAAAGTAGCTCATAAAAATTTTACTCAGAGTAAACGTTACTGAGTAACCTTTTTTGTTTTTGTTTTTTTAACAGCGGGGGTGGGATGAGGCATTCTAGCGTAGTTCAAAAAAGATGAGCAGATATAAATCTCAAACTAGTTGTTTTTAACTGAAGGAACACCTTTGCATAATAAATATTTTGTCTTTCTTGTGCTTGAAAATCAAAGTGGTCACTTAAATATGGCGTTTCGTCCTAGTCTAGGGTTGGGCCGTACAGCAAAAGAATGGTTCAGGGTTCTGTTTTAAACTGTATGGAAATGGTGGTATATGGCAGAAAGAACTAGATCCAGTCATTAACTGATGAAATAATGGGGTTTGTATTGCTTTACAAAAACACACACACACACACACGCACGCACACACACGCACACACACGCACCAGGAGGAGGAGGATCAGATTCAGGATGGACCCCGGCCAAAATAATAAACTATATGGTATTTATATTTAGTAGCTAGATTACCTGCAAAAAAAAAACCACAAACAAAAATACAGGTACCTTCCCTCACTCCCTAAACCAAAACCAGTGAACAAATTCCCTCTTCCCAAAATAAATGGCAGCCACGCCCCTACTACTGGTGAGTGCACAAACATACAATGAACTTATCTACAAATATATACAAAGACCAACCAAAGCAATAATCAAAGTCAATGGGAGGCAAAAAGTCACAACCAAATACCAAAACGCCAAAATCACAATCTCTTTCCTCTTTCCCGCGTCTCTCTCCGGTTTATATATGGTGGCGCTGGTTGATGACATCACTCTCAGGGCGGAAGCGACCGCGTGGAAGGTCAGGTAGATGCCAATGTGGGGACAATCAGAAAACCTGGAGTGGAGTCTGGAGCGGCGCGCGACCAGGACACGATACACACATGCGAGCGCAACGAAGCATTTATATAAAGCATAATATTTTTTGCATTTTCATTCATTTGTTTTACTCAGTAGCGCATATGATTTAAAATGTAGTGAATTACAATACTTCACACAAAGCATACTTAAGTAAAAGTAAAATTACAGATTTAAAAGAATACAGTGGAACCTCGGATTGCGAGTAACGTGGTTTACGAGTGTTCCGCAAACCGAGCAAAGATTTTAAATATTTTTTTATTTGGAAACCGAGTATTAGTTTACGAGCGCCGAGTATCATGCTTCACATATGCGACTCTTATTTTGACACAGAGCGTCACTCTCTCACCTCTTTCCACGTCTTTCTTTTAACTACTTGCCACAGGAAAACATATGTAATAAATATAATTTTAAGTGGAAAGCGAATAATATTAAATATCTGGGAATTATTATACCAAAGAATTTGACAAAAATCTATACTACTAATTATGGTCCTACTTCAAAGGAAATTAAAGCAGACCTGGATAATTGGACATCCTTACCTTTAAGTTTAGATAATCGAATAGAAATTATCAGGATGAATGTCCTTCCACGATTATTGTTTCTTTTCCAATTTCTATCTATAGAGATACCAAAAGAACAATTTAACAATTGGAACCAAATGATCTCAAGATTTATATGGAAAAATCAGAAGCCCAGAGTGAGACTTAAAACACTACAGTTGACAAAGGAAAGGGGAGGACTCGCTCTACCATGTTTAGAGGACTATTACAAAGCAGCACAACTAAAACATCTAGTCAGCTGGTGTATTGATGATTGTGATGCAAAATGGAAAGAAATAGAATTTAGTCAGGTGAACTTTCCTCTCCCATGCTTATTAGGGGACAAACATACTATGATTATGCATTCTAACAAATTAAGCACTTGGACATTGGTTCCTCTTAATATTTGGTTTAAAGAGTGCAAAACCCTGAAGTTGGAGAGACAGTATCAGTTGTTAAGATGGGTGGCACATGATCTCATCGACACTTATAACTTAGAGAAACAGGATTTTTATAGATATTTACAACTTAGAACTCACTTTAATAAGAACATTAAAAATAAGGAGGGAATGGACCTGAGCCTCATTAATATTTTTGCTGCAGCAAAAAGAAGAATGGGCAAATATTTGCAAAACACAACATACCACATCCAGTTCTGGTCAATGGAGAGAATTCTCATTGAAAAACGTTATTAGATTCTTTATTACTCCCAAACGAAAATATTCACAGAATGGTAACCTGGACTCTGCACGTTGCTGGAGACAATGTAACAACCTTATGGCTGACTATTATCATGTATTCTGGAACTGTCCAGCAATCCAATCCTATTGGTTAACGGTCATCACTGAAATTGAGTCAATACTGGGATTTGGGATTGATAATAGCTTCGGTACTATATATTTAGGAAACATACAAACCGATTTAAATGCACAAGACACATACCTTCTCAAAATATTATTAGTTGCCAGTAAAAAAGCAATAACCAGGAAATGGTTGAAAGAGCATCCACCAACAAAGGATGATTGGATAGCAATTGTAGATGACATGTCTGAAATGGAGAAACTCACCTTCTCTCTAAGACTAAACATGGATAAGTATTATAAAAATTGGTCAAAATGGTTAATATATAAGGAAATAGATAATAAATAAGTTTCTAGTAATTGTTTTTGCAATAAGTATGACCCCCCCCCCCCTTCTCCGGTATTTGTAAAACCTTTTATGTGTATGTGTATTTGTGTATATGGGAGTAATGCTAATGGGAATTTAACTCGTACTATAAAAACAACTGTATAAGAAGAACGTAATATCTGTATGTGATCCCTTCGATGATCCCTTTTTTTTTGTTGTTGTTGTTGTTTGTTCTGTTTTAAAAAAATGTTTAAAAAAAAAAAAAAGTACAAGTACACAAAAAAAAAATACTCAATTACAGTAACGCAAGTAAATGTCATTCTTTTACTTTCCACCTCTGGGTACAGTAGGGTGTTCTTCATCAGTTTTTGTGAATGCTTTTTTTTCTTTTTTCTTTTCTTTACCTGGGAAATATATTTTTTTATCCAACACAATGGTTTTCTGTAGCGTTTCAGTTGTTTTTGCTGTTTGGAGCTCAACAGTGATTTTTAATAAAATAAACTTTTGTCTGTACTGTACAAGCACAGGTGAAGGGCTCTCTTGTTCTTCTAAGGATTTTTATTTATTTATTTTTCAAACATCCATGGCTTTTTGGGGTCTCCAAGTCAAGTCAAGCAGGCTTTTATTGTCATTCCAACCATATACAGTTAGTACACAGTGAAACGAAACAACATTCCTCCAGGACCAGGGTGCTACATACATGCAACAACATAAATTTACAACACAAATTTTTACATTTTTAAGTTAATCTAAAAGAACTATCAAATTTCTATACAAAAATACACAATAGACAAAGTGCACGTGCAAATGTGCAAACAAAGAGGTACATGACAGACACAACAATGTAACACATAACAGTCCTTTTTTTGATGAAGTATGAATTGAGGTAGTGGGAAGAGCAGCAGTTTACATTTTGACAAGGGTATTGTGTGCAAATAGCTCAGAAGCTGGGTACACATTTAGATCTCCTTGAGCAGAATTTTTTAATCTATAGGAAGACAGTTATTCTGTGTTGTTTGCAAAACAGCCAGAATGGAATTTGAAGAACTCCAACTAGGGAATTTATACGATCACCACCAAATCAGGCCACTATGATCCCAAGACACTGAGGAAACACAATTGTGAAGGGTTTTTTCATATCTTAAATGGTGCCATGATGAACCCTTAAACTTTTAAAAATGATTAAAAGAAAAAAGGACGTGGCTTATAATGTCTGTGTACATTAAACCTTAGATTTATCTTATGAGAAGAAAGCTGATCACATCAATATGACTACTGTGACTCTCAGTTATAGCGCAACCAACTGGCAGCAGTTAAGACAAGTGCGTCACTATTAGAAATATTTAATATTTTGTCTGCTACTTTCGCCGGACTTTCGTCAGAATAATGTCAAGACATGGCTAATATGAAACTGTAAAGAAATTTGTGATATCTTGAATGGTGTTGCATGGCGACAATTTAAAATAAGGGTGGAAAGTTCTAATGTTTCAAAATTGTTTACATTGTGAGAGTAATAGCTTTTGAGGACGTTTTTCATGACTGTGTGATGCTCAAGCAGCTCACCACAAATTTTTTAATTCATCAGCCCTTTGACTTGACATGGTTTTGAAGAGACTTTAGTACTAAACAGTACTAAGCAGTACTAAACGATGTCCACTAGATGAAGGTCGCTCCCCTCCCCCCCCCTTTTTTTTTTTAACATTTCTTAATATAAAGAGTCAGCCAAAATGTATATATACCTCAGGAAAAGAAAAACATGTATAAATAATTTAATACTAAATTTATTTCTATATTTTATATATTTATATGATAATATCATCATATAAATAATATGCAGCAATAAATCAATGACACAGGTGCTTGGGCGCGATCATTGCTGCTTTGCAACAACAGTGGAACCTCGGATTGCGAGTAAGCATTCCGCAAGATGAGCAAAAACTTTTTATAAATTTTGACTTGATAAATGAGTGAGTCGTGATATACGAGTACCAAGTATTATCGAGTATCATGTGGCACACATGCGCTTTTTGCTTTGACGCCCAGAGTCACGTGATCACAACTGAGCCAATGGTTCATCTCTCTCACGCTGTGGAATTGTGGGTAATCGTCTCCCATGCTAGGTCTTGGTGCGCGTGAGTCAACATCCATGCGCGCATGTACTGTTTACTATAACACAGCGACCGCATGTGTCTGTGTGCGCGTAAAGCATCTTTTATGTTTGTGTGTGTGTATGTGTGTGTGCTCGCTCGTTTGATATACAATCACACTTCTGGAATGAATTATGCTCGCAATCAAAGGTTCCACTGTATATTTGTTTTTGGTATAGTTTGGTTTGACTTTTTTTAGCTTGTTGACTGATTGCTTTAATGAAAGTGACATCTCTTTGGAGTTCATATTGGGTCAAGAGCAACAAATGCCAGTGAAACACACCACATCTATAATTAACAGTAGAGATTTTGTCTGCTTAAAAAAGCTTATATTAATGAGTAACACTGCCCGGGCCATGCAGGACCTGAGAGTTTACAGTATATACAGTATACTGTACTATACTGTAGACAGATAACAACTATAACTTTTTTTATTATTTAAATATTAACATCCCTGATTATATACACTTAGTGTTTGGATTATGAAGGGTTTTTTTCATGCATAAAGCAGACCTCTTGATATTGCCCTTTATTTAATTCTTGACAAAATATTAAACATCAATTTGTCTTAAAGACACGCGTTTCACCTCTAAAGCTATGAAAAAGTTCTTATTTTAAAACCATTATGAGGTTTTCTGATGAAGAAAAATCTCCCCAGCCCCTTAGAGTAACCTCTGATAGTGAACAGCGTCAGTAAACACTTGTCTATACCTTTATGATGTCATCAGGATGATCTTGGGCAGAGGCAAGTAAGAGTTCATGTCCACTCATCACCCCTTCTGCCAGGAAATACTGCAACAGTGTACGCGAGTAACTGCCATACTCATCCTCCTCTGCAAAACACACACACACACACACACACACACACACACACACACACCTTGACTCATCTATTTCAATATATCATTTCACTGAGAATTTATATCTGCCATATCCACATCTTTAAGCGTGAGGTCAGTAGTCCGTTAATATTCTAACAACCCCCTATGCAACAGCCCCAATTGACACACATGCCACAGACCTACCTGTACTGTAACAACACTCCTTATTAGGTAAAGTTGGTGGATGATAAATATTGAATCTACCGTTGTCCATCACAGTACATAACAGCACATTATAACAGGTTTTAAGGCTTTTCTCAGCAGGCACATCATCAGTTAACACTGTACATGAGAAGCAGTTCTGATACAAGTTGATCTTTGTCTCATCTGTCTGTAAAATGTTCTTCCAGAATTGTATAATATTTTTAAGATGTTGTTTGTGACCAACTTTAACCTGGTCTTTCTCTCACTGTATTTTGTATCTTCCCTGACACAGGTACAGCTTCCTCCAGAAGGATGTTCTTCATCAGGTTTTATGAATGCTTTTTTTTTTTCTTCTTTACCTGGGAAATATTTTTTTTTATCCAACACAATGGTTTTCTGTAGCGTTTCAGCTGTTTGGAGCTCAACAGTGATTTTTAATAAAATAATCTTTTGCACTTTGTGCACTTTTGTCTACAAGTGCACTTATGAAGTGTCAGGGATGTCGTAGTAACTTTCTCCTCCTGAGACATCAATGTCCTCACATGACATCATGAAATTTTCTCTCTGCTACACCGTCCGTACATATTAGTGATGTTCCTGTGACACAGAAGCTCCAAAGCTTGTATCGAGCAGAAGGGGGCGTGTCCAAATGAAGATGCATGTGTCGATTCCCTGAGAGTCACATGACCAATGCCAAACAAAGCCTTGGGTTTGCCGGAAATTGACTGAATCATTCTATTGGGGATATAAGTATATATCATAAATCAGGATTCAGGAATACTTTTTTTTAAATCTCTCTTTATTTTCTTTCCCTCCTCTATTTCTTTATTGTGTGCTTTAATCATTGATTTGTGTATTGAATCCAGAACACTGACTGGCAGATTTATATATTCTATTTACATTTTAAAACAGTGGAACAGCTTGTTACTCTACTTGTATTCATGTACTTGTATTCAGAAAGAAAGTAAGAACAAAAGAAAGAAAAGATTTCCCTATTTGTTCTTAACTTTTCCTTTCTGTTCTAGTTCTTCACTTAATTTTCAGAGATTCAGAGATGGTGATTATGTCCATAAACATTTTCTTTAAACAGTGGATTTTCAAAAACACACACACACACGACTGTCAATGACGAATGCAACATTACTTGTAGCTGCATATCCATATTAATTGCGCTCATTGCGATGTTACGAACAAGTTGCTACACTAAATGTGTCCACTATATGGGAGTACAATGAGCCTTTAAATGAAGCTCCATTAAATATACTTTTAGTGAAACTATTGGCTGAAAATCCTAAAAACCTCAATGATGCTTCATTTCACCATCATCATCAACATACAGTGCCCTCCATAATTATTGGCACCCCTGGTTAAGATGTGTTCTTTAGCTTCTAAAAAAAAAAAATCAGTTTTGTTCTAAATAATATAAGACCACAATGGAAAAAAAGAGGAAATTCCAACCTTTAATTCAAGTGCATTTATTCAGTGGGGAAAAAAATCCCACATTAAGAGATAATTCTTTTACATCAAATCATGGGTGCCACAATTATTAGCACCCCTGATGTTTAATACTTTGTACAACCCCCTTTTGCCAACGAAACAGCACCTAATCTTCTCCTATAATGTTTCACAAGATTAGAGAAAGAGGGATCTTCGACCATTCCTCTTTGCACAATGTCTCTAAATCATCCAGTGACCTGACTCCTCTCCTCTGCACTCTCCTCTTCAGCTCACTCCACAGGTTTTCAATGGGGTTGAGGTCTGGGGACTGAGATGGCCATGGGAGGAGCTTGATTCTGTGTGTGGTGAACCATTTCTGTGTAGATTTGGCCACATGTTTTGGGTCATTATCTTGCTGAAAGACCCAGTGACGACCCATCTTCAGCTTTCGGGCAGAGGCCATCAGATTTTGCTTTAAAATGTCCTGGTATTTCAAAGCATTCATGATGCCATGCACCCTAACAAGGTTCCCAGGGTCTCTGGAAGAGAAACAGCCCCACAGCATCACCGATCCTCTTCACAGTGGGCATGAGGTGCTTTTCTGCATATTCATCTTTTGTGTTCCGCCATAACCTGTTATGTTCCTCATCTTTTGTGTTCCGCCATAACATGGGTTGTTTTAGACCCAATCCCTTCCACAATGCTCCAGGCCATCTCACGAGACCTCCTTCCCTTCACCACAACTGTCATCAACCAGTCCATATCATCTGGTCATGTTCCTGCTGCTTTTAAGAAAGCAAGGGTTATTCCCATCCTCAAGAAACCCTGCCTGGACACATCAGAAGTTTACAACTATCGTCCGGTATCACTTCTCTCTTTTATTTCCAAAATTCTTGAAAGGACTGTTTATAACCAAATGTCTCTTTATCTCTCACAGAACAACCTTAATGATCCCAACCAATCTGGATTCAAGGTGGCACATTCCACAGAGACTGCCCTTCTGTCACTCACTGAGAAGCTCCATGCTGCTAGATCTGCTAAAGTGTCATCTGTCCTGATCCTCCTGGACCTGTCAGCTGCATTTGACACAGTGAACCACAAGATCCTATTATCTATTCTCACAAGCCTTGGTATTTGTGGAACAGCGTGGCAATGGTTTGCTTCTTACCTAGAAGATAGGTCATATGAGGTGACAGGGAGGGGATCTACATCTGCCCCATGTAGACTCTCTACTGGTGTTCCGCAGGGCTCAGTACTTGGTCCTCTTCTGTTCTCCCTCTATACCCGGTCTCTTGGTAAGGTCATATATATATATTCCACGCGGATCTCAGCATGTCTGGCAGACATCTCATCCTGGATGACAGCTCATCAGCTGAAACTCAATCTGAATAAAACCGAACTGTTGTTCATTCCTGGTGACGCATCCCCAGGTCAAGATCTTGTGATATCCCTGGACAACAATCAAATCACTCCTTCAGCCACCGCCCGCAATCTTGGGGTAACCGTGGACAATCATCTGTCATTTTCCCCTCACATCGCTAACCTTACTCGCTCTTGTAGATTTCTTCTTTACAATATCAGAAGAATCCGCCCATTTCTTTCTTCACAGGCTACTCAGGTGCTTGTTCAGTCCCTTGTTATTTCAAGACTGGACTACTGCAACTCACTCCTGGCTGGCCTGCCTCTGTCCACAACTCGTCCTCTGCAACTGATCCAGAATGCAGCAGCACATCTCGTTTTCAACCTCCCCAAGTTCTCCCACACCACCCCACTCCTCCGCTCCTTGCACTGGCTTCCTGTAAAATTCACTTTATATTCATGTTCTAGTTTCCTACAATTTTCAGTGTGACAATATGCTTCTGCAGTTTGCAGCTACACAGCCACATCCACATAAGCTGCGGGGAACTGTGTGTGTGTCCTGATTTCTCTCTAACAGAGGCAGCAGTTTGAAGTACAGTTGAATCAGATGACACGGGCCAGTCATCACTCCCCATGTGATCAGTGACCCCTGGCTGCCTATGACACTGTCGATGGGTCACCATTTCTTCTTCATTGGAGCACTTTTTCGTAGGTCCTGACCCGTGAAGGCCAGAACAAGAGCTGGAGTTTTAGAGACATTCTGACCCAGTCATCTAGATATCATAATCTGGTCCTTGTCTAGGTATCTCAGATCCTTACATCCACCAATTTTTCCTGCTTCCAACACGTCAAGTTTGAGACGTGACCATTTATTCACTTCCTAATATCTCCCGCTCAAAGTCACGTGCCACTGCCACATATTAATATTATTTCCGCCACTTGTCAGTGGTTTAATGTTATGGCTGATCTGTGTAGAAGTGTACTTTGAAGAAAAGGTGAAATTATCACAAAACAAGCAATTCTGAAGGAAATACCACATAACCTCCTCCGAATTGTATAGCTATGTAACAGGAACGCACTTGCTGAAATACAGACTGCCCCAGGTGAGGATCTGTTCATACGCTCTGCTGCTGAGAACACTGAGTACCTGTGTATGTGTGTGTTATGTGGGGACTGTAAGGTGTCTGAGTGAGATCTTACCGATAAGCAGCAGGCTTCCCACTGCCAGTCCTCCTCCTAATGACACACAAAACAAAAACTCAGTGCACCTGGAACGACGAGTTAAATCATTAAACACTTTATAAATAAAACTATTATAGGAGCTGTGCAGGTCACCAGCTATCACAATCACAACTAAATTCGGGTATAGTCAGGTTATTTATACTAAATGTAAATGTGTTTCAGTGGCCTTATACACCATCTGCACTCTCTCGTGTACTCTCTCGCATGCGCACACTCTTTCGCGCACTCTCTCGTGCACTCTCCCACTCCCTCTAAAACTGGCGCACTCTTGCGCACACTCACTCTAACACACACACACACACCATCTGCGTTTCTCCTGCACTACACTCTCTCTCTCACACACACACACACACACACACTCTGACCGAGAGCGCAGTCCAGTGACGGGACACCGGAGGAGACAGTGAGCTGCCCCGTGTGTACGGACGCTTTCGCGCCGGGAATCTGGATGAGTTTACTGCGAGACTTCTTCTGGAAACTGGTAGCGCTTCCCGGTAAACGGGTGCCTTTAGACGCGCTCTCCCCGGGCGCCGCCATTTCTGATTGAGGAAAACAGATGACGTATAATCGCGCTGCCAATCAGAGCTTGACATTCGCGAGTTCAAAGGTCACGGAGACGGAAGTAAATAAAATGTTACCACTGTAACCCTGAGGTAAGATTATTATACAAACGCTGCTTCTAATGCACACACTCGTGTTTTAAGAGACGTGAATAAGTGCAGCTCTATAAAAATATTTATGGACATATATAAATATGGGGGGAGGGGGGGATGTTTTCCACCAACAACAGGCTCTGTGTGATGGGTATCTGTCCCGTTATTTTTGCTTAATTATGCCTCAGAGTGTGCTGTGGAGTTTCTGGTCATTTATACATTTTGGAGGGAAACCCTGGTGATCTCCTCGTGGTACATGCTCTGAAACTGTGTGTGTGTGTTTGTGTGTGTGTGTGTGTATGGCTGCAGCACTCTACTAAAACCCAGAAAGTCCTACAGAAACGTGATTTTATTTTCCAGAATATTTATATTAATGATCACTGTATGATAATTACATGAGATTAAATGCGATTAGTTCTTTTTAAACCAGTTTATTGAAGGATTTTCCCCTCAAATTTTTTTTTTTCAAGTAAACTACCGCTTCTTCTACTGGAGTCTACTGATTTCTTAAGTTTTATTTTCCATTTCTTTTTAAAGAACTTTGAGCTACACAAACATGCATTTTTACACTACTACAACAATAATAACAATAATAATAATGTTGCTGATGTTGTGTCTGTGTATGAAACTGAGTGATGTCACAGCGTTTGTTCACCAAAGTGTTGGGGTTTTTTGGATACGCTGTTCAGTATGGATGCATTGCACACTGCACCTTCGAGTACATCGGAGAGTTTGTCGTGGTAAGTTCACAGAACATCTGTTTCCCTAAAGGGATATATATATATATATATATTTTTTAAGTGATATGACCGTGCCTGACTGTAAGGTTTTTGCTGTGTGATGTTTATAAAATCTGTTTCTGCTTTGCCTTCAGTGTTCAGGACCATCAATGGAGCCAACCATCACTAATCGTGACGTGGTGTTTTCCGAGCGTTTCAGCAGGCACTTGTACCGCATAGAGAAGTGAGTGCAGTTTGTTTTATCACAGTGAAGTGTGATCACATCTAAAGTGCTTCACTTCAAATCCATTCTGGTGATGGACAGAAAAAGACAAAAACTGTGTGTGTTTAATGTGTTTAACTGGGGATGTTTAAACTTACAGGGGGGACGTTGTGATTGCTAAAAGTCCATTCGACCCAAACATGAACATCTGTAAACGAATTATTGGACTGGAAGGAGATAAAATGTGCACTAGTGGACCACTGGATACATTTACGACGCACACTTTTGTACGTATATAAACTCTGTGTGTCACTGTGTTATGTGCTCTTGACTATGTAACCCCTGGGTATTTGTGCGTCTGCATTAATCAGACTTGACTGGTTTGCTCTCACTGGACTTCACATCAGCTGTGTATAGGAATAAAGCAGGGAATCATCCATCGCCAGTTCATAGTGTGTCTCCTGGGACATAGATTTGGACTGGAACTTTTGTGAGATCTGACAAGCACTTCACACCCGAGCATGTTCGCTCTCACAGAGGGTTTTATTAGCCATGTTTAATATTTTTACACTCTACTACACAGATTGTTGTTATAACATGCTGGAAGGAAGGAGGGAAGGATCACACAAACATTGTGTCATTTCAAAAGTACAGTGTTTTAAACCTAATCATTAAACCCAAGTTAAATGATTATGCGTGTGTTGTTCTGAGACACCCCAGTATTGCAGTGCATTAACTTTAACTTTGATTAAACAATGGAGATAAGTGTTGTTAATGACTTGTATCCATATTAGTGGTGCAGATTGAATGAGTTTAACATTTTGCCACTTTATGATTCTGTGTGTGTGTTAGGTACCAAGAGGTCATGTATGGCTGGAAGGTGATAATTTGCAGAACTCTACAGATTCGCGATCTTATGGCCCTGTACCTTATGGACTTATACTGGGACGAGTGTGTGTAAAGGTAAAACACAGGACAACAAATTGCACTATTTACCTACAGCATTTATAATTTTTTTTACTTTTGCTCAGGGCCACCTCCGCAGAGTATTTTTTCAGCATGTTTATATCAGATCTCTATTTAAGCCTGGAGCTTCATCAGCAAACTTACCTGCCAATGGGAGAAAGCTTGCTGGAGCTTATACTATGGTGGAAGGCAAAACAAACAAACAAAAAAAAAAACACTATTTTCAGTAGGACAGGCAGATGATTTGCTCCCTAAAATCATTTTCATATTAAGTCACTGGCATTTAACTTTTGTCATACTATTCTAGGGTGCAGCCTTAAACACTTTACCCTCAGGTTTTAATAATGCAGAGCTCAATCCTTGTATGTTAAACAGTTTTTCTCTTTAATTAACATGCTTAAAGGTTAACATGTAACATGGTTCAATCAGAAGAGGACTCTAAATTATTACAGTGTTACACACAGCTTGCTATCAAAATGTTCCTAGGTACAATAGATCAGTGGTTCCCAACCCTGGTCCTAAAGAACCCCTGGTCCTGCACATTTTATTGATTTTTCTTACTCTGTGCTGACACCTGCTTCATGTAATCAGGTCATTAACAGCCTGCTCTGTTGGTGTTGCAGAGCAAAGAAAAGCACTAACTGTATAGGACCGGGGTTCCTGCACGACTGAGGATGGAGACCACTGCTTTAGATATCTACTGCTGTAGAGACAATGTTAAACTACGTTAGTTAGTTGGTAAAAGTAATGTGTTTTGGTAGCTGATTAGCCTAGCTAACATTATTTCAATTATCTTGTATATTTTTTGCCAAGCAGTACATTAAACAAAACACAAAGGGAGTGTGAATTCAACTACTGTATTGATCCAAATAATTTCTATAGCATATAACCAGTAACCTGACATACAGTGTGGTTTTGTTGCAGCTGTGGCCTCCACACAGTGTCGGCGTGCTAAACGACAGCCCAAATGCAGGACGGATTTCGCGCTCTGAATAACCGAATGATCTCTCCTTCACACATTTTTAAATAAACTTGTATTCAGGACTGTGAGTGTGTCTTAAACTTATTGACCGTGATCAATGATGCCTTCATCTGAGGTGCCACACTGTGGGTGAGGTTGAGCAGACAGGATTTATAAAACTAGCATTACATGATGATAATCTTAATCACGTAATACACAATATAGTGCAAAGTGCTCACCTTAACATATACAATTGTGTGTACATTCAAAATCTTACATAATAAAAGTGGATGGTTGATATCAAACTGTAAACAATGTCAGACTAGAACTTTCTGTACTTGGAGGAATCAGAGATATCACATGACTGGCTTAAAACTATTTATATTTTTGCAAACATGAACATTTTACTACGTAATAAATTATCAAAATGAGTTAGATACACTAATACAAGTCAAAGCAATTACAATACATTTATCACACACAAAAAATGCAAGAGTTGTGTAGAGTTTAAAGGAGAATACTGAATTATTAGTTAATATGTGCCTTAAGGCTCCTTAAGAAAATTCGCTGTGCTTACTGAAGGGTAATGTTTTGTCCTGATCGTGCATGTTGGTCTGCAGAGAAAGAAGAAAAACTGAAACATGGAGTGCTTGTGCAATATAAAACTTTGCATAGAGTAATATTCATAAGTAATACATCTCAGAGAACATCCAGAATAAATCAATGGGCTGTGAACAGCTAATTGTTATACACAGGATGACTGAGTCAAGTAAATCCACGCAGCAGCGATCCTAATGGGAGTCTCATCATTAGCAGTTGAATAAGAGGCCCTTCGGCACCTTGAGTCAGCGTGTGCTTTCAGTGATTGGATTATGATTGGTTTTCACTTGACTGCATCAAAGGCCAGCGTCATTGGACTCAGGACGTCCTCTGATCAGATTAAGATTTGATCACTCAGACCATAAATTGTCTGAAGATTGATTTGGTTCCTTAAACTGTTTACCATTCATATATAAAATATTTACTATATAAAATAGACATTTTAGCATTATACAATTTAAACACTGTAGGAGTTTATGATTGATAATCCCACAAGAAATTCTGGCATTCATTTTTGAGTAAGGTACACATCAGTATATTTAAGGTACTGTAGCCCAGAGACCACAGAACCACATTGTTAAATGATTATCAAAGACGAGTAGGGGTTTGTCAAAGATTAACTGAGATACTTGCATTTTAAGCATCACAAATTTGAATAGTTTAAAATTTGAAGATAAAATGCCTGACATCTTAGGCAACATGACCAGCGCCACAAATAAAATGACCAAAGCTGTGGGCTTTGTGCAGAGCTGCAGCAGTTTTACTCTCGCTCCACCTCTGTGCATGGAGCAGTGTGATTTTTGTCCCAGTGACCTTCTATTAGTAATTATTGTAGTCCTCACTCTTGAAGACTGGTTGCTATAATAAATCTGTGGAAGATGAACACACTGCCTTATGACTGCACAGCATCTAGAAAAGTGAGCAAATTAATGGAATACCAGCTTCTACCTGTTAAACAGAGGCTTTTAAATCCTGTGCATTTAGTACTGACTTAGCCCTATGGACAAGCTGCTGCTGAAAAAGCCAAGAGCTTATTTAAGTAGCCATATATATCTTTTTTACATTCTGATGTACCAAATGATTTTCATTACAAGTGCGCATTAGTTTGGAAAGATGGGCTTTAGTTCCACAAGTAAAACATACACATAGTGTTGATAGTGTCAGTTATTGGTCAAAAGAACCTATTAGTCCTCAAGCAGTGCCACTTTTACGTCATGGACAGTAAATAGCCTCCAATCAGTAACTAGTGCAGCCTAACACCTCCCCTGGCTCTAAGCCTTCTGCCCCTGGGGGAAACCAACCTACTGGAAAGCCTCTAAGTGGCCTTGAGGTACATTGAAACCAGCTCCTCAGTCCCACCTGTGAGGAGGGGCGTCAACGAAAAGAGTAATCCTCAAGAGGAACATAATCTACATAATCTCTAGTCAGACAAAACCATTGTGGGAGTAATAATCTCACTCATTAAGTCATGGCCACACCTTACTTGTATTAAAAGAGCAGGGTGCCATAACTATCAGCATTATTTCACTGCACTGTTGTAAGTCTCCTCCTCTGATCACTATTACTCACTCGACCAAGCCCACCTCAGTCGAGTGAGTACCTAGGCACCTTGATGATTTTATAAAGGGCGGGGCCAGAGTGAGCCATTTTAACACAAGGCCTGGATTCTCAGGTGAGCGGAACACATTCCTGTAAGTCCCGCCCACCCGGTGTACACACTCAGCACGTCTTCTCTTCTGTTTACATTCAGCCATGGGCGTCGCTAGGCCATTTTTTTTGGGGGGGGGGGCTTTAGCCCTCCTAACATTTGTACTCAGCCCCCCTAAAATTCTCCATAAACTTTACACAAACTGGTGATCGCCCACGTCCCCTTTAAATTGCATTGCAGACTTTCGGCTCCTCCTCGTCTTTCAGTGCGGTCTTCAATTCGCCATCACAGAGCGAGGATTAAGCCAAGGTGTGTGTTTTTCGATAAATTGTCCTTTCTCATAAATACAGTTTACAAAATGTCATGAGGGATTAATCAGTTACTGTACTAAGTTTTCACTGTGTTCACCCTCATCACACCAGTTGTTTCCTCTAGTGAAAATGAAGCCCTTACTCTATCCTCTATGAAGCTGTAGTCTACTTTAGAAAACAATCATGACGGTCCTCTTTTAATTGGAAAACCTAACTGTCTGTATAAAACATTGCACAGTGGATGTGGCATTAACTACCATAGAGTTATGCACATAAATGATTAAAAACAGTGACAGACGGCATTCAATGCACTCGTTTGAACTGCATAGCAGGGTGATTTACAGAGACAGAAAAATCCTGTTTTTAAAAAAATAAATATTGTATTATATTAAATAATGTCCCAAATCGTAAAATACATTTATTAGCCCCAGAGTAGGGTTTTGTGTCACTTTGATTTAGAAAAAGTTACCTTTTTAATGAATAGAAACAAGAAATGAACTATATTAAAAACATGTTTTGTTTAATTACATTAAAACAATGTTTGTCTATATTAATGAATTAGAATAAATAGCCTAGTAGCTATGAAATTTTAGGGGCTTGAATTTAGAACCTACTGTCTTATTTATGAAGCTAAAACACTAAATTAAACTAGATAGCATGATGATCAAAGTTTTAATATTTATATTTAACTGTAGATGGAAGGTTTTTCGAGTCACATGGGAGCAGGTCTCCAAATGAGCAGCAGGTAAGAATAGAACATGTTCAGCCTCTCATGCACATTAACACTGTGTTCACAACACTGATTGAAGGCGTCAGAAAGTATTTTTCACATTTTTTCTGTCTGCCAGTTTCCAACAAAAAGCAGCAGTATTGTCAAAGAATTAACAGGTAAATGTTTGACATTATTGGCACCACACAGTTTATTCCATTGTCCAGCCTCATAGGTGTGTTTTTTTAATTGCTAATCAATGTTTAAAGTTATATGCTGTTTTCTGGTTACATTTTTCTGATTGTACTTAAACATAGAAAACGATTTATACAGTTAACAGTGTGTGTGTGTGTGTGTGTGTGTGTGTGTGTGTGTGTGATCAGGAAGACTCATTTGAGTACTGATTCTGAACAAGCCAAATATGTGTAAATCATCTATGGGGGCTGAGCCCCCCCCCCCCCCCCCCCTTAAATGAAAATCCTAGAAACGAAAATAATTTTATAATTATAGCAATAATAATAATAATAATAATAATAATAATCAATATTTTGATAAATAATACACAGAGGATGTATGTATTAGTCTGTTATTACAGTTTAGTCCTCGACTATAGTGTAAAGTCTCTCTCTCTCTCACACACACAAACACACACCCCTCCTCCCCGGCGATGTGTGTGCGTGCGTATGTGTGTGTGTGTGTGTGTAATAGGCGGGATAAAGCGCGCAGTGTTCACTTTACAGGCGGGAGTTTCAGCTGCATTAACACTTTCTGTCCTGGATTCTCATCTTTTTAGTCTCAACTGTGATTAGGAAAACTCTTTTTTAATGTTAGTTAGAGTTTATGTGTGTGTGTGTGTGTGTGTGTGTGTGTGTGTGTGTGTGTATCTCTACAGCTGCTTGTTACGGCTTTATTACTAGTTAGCTAGCGTGCTAACAGTGTACCAGCTGAACCGAGGCGGGATCTGCCCTCTCCATGGACCTGTCGAACACCTGGGGCAGATTTTAAGCGAAGACGTGATGTTCCGACCCAGGTGAGTAGTGCTTACAGACTTAAACAGAACCGAACACAACGGAGTAGGACCCTGAGCCTCCGCGCTCTCCCCGCGCTCTTCCCCGGCCTGATACTGACTGCCGCTGCTGCTTGGGTCACCTCGGGACAGGAGTGTGTTTCTGTGTTAATCTGTTTCAATAAATCCAGCTTTATCACACACACATTACAGCTCTATACCAGATCACCTTTACAGTGCGTTGCAGCTGTGTGAACAGGATTAGCAAACATGCTAATGAGTGAAGCAGCTAACGCTAAGGCTGATTCGGCTCTCAGTGCAGATTTGGACCTGGTGTCAGGACCACAGCTGGAGCAGATGTGCTGATCATACAGCCAGGGGTTCATTTAAACACATATATCTGACTGTGTGTGTGTTGATTAGCTGGAGGTTTAACCAGCCCGGCTACACAGGTAAATGTGTGTGTGTGTGAGAGAGAGAGAGAGAGAGTCTAGTTAGTCTGGACTTATTATATGTGAGAATTAAAGGATGACGTAATCCTGTATAGTCGCCGGCGTTGTTTCTGAGGATTTAAACCTTCGCGCCTTGAACGTTATCTCAGGTAGAAGTGCGAGCTCCAGACTTCGGGCTCTCGCGTAGGAAATTCCGCGCCAACATTTCAAAAAAGTGCGCACCAGCGCGCGCCCCTGTGGAATTCCGTTTCCCTCTGCACGCTCATTGGCTGCTACATGTGTGACGACACGCTGGTGCTTTGCGCTCATTGGGTTATGTTCGTCCAGTGGGCGTGTACCTTACACGTAGGCTTCGGCGGAGCGGATGTCAGTTAGCGCCAGGCGTCCTGCTGACCAACCCGCGGCCATTTGAAGTCAAAGTAACTTTCCCTGTTTGTGTGTGTGTGTGTGTGTGTGTGTGTGTGTGAGAGAGAGAGAGAGCGCTATCAGCTTTACCGAACCACCAAACCTGTGTGCATGACACACTGATCACAGCACTGTGATTATCTCTAACAGAATGTATAATGCAGTGAAGAAAAGGTCATCTCTCTAGGAGACATGAAGGATATGATAATAACTAATCGATCTCTGACTGTTCTAACTAGTACCCGTGCCTTTACCCCGCACTTCAGGTGGAAGATGAGCAGCACTTTACTGGATGTCCAGCAGTTGAACCAGAAGCTTGAGACGAAACCTAGCAGCTCACCTACAGCTCGTGAGAAGGTTAGTGTCTATCTGTTCAGCCTCTAAATTAACCTGCAGGTCCAGACTGTACTTACTTACTAGTTAACCCCCATCTAGGACTAACCAGCACACTGCATTAGTTTACTGGCTGTGCCAGTGATGTGAATGTCCATCTTCTTTAACAGAAGAACGTGATGTTTGTGGAGCCGCAGACACAGGTAAAAATCTCAGGAAAATCTCAGGAAGCTCAGAAGGTCATGGGACCTCTATCCACACCCACGAAGGGCTCCGAGACGCCGGCAGGGGAGCCGTGGACACCCACGTCCAACCTGAAAATGCTGATCAGTGCTGCGAGTCCAGAGATACGCAACCGAGAGAAAGAGAAGAACAGCACGGAGGAAACTTTAAACTCCTCTCAGGTACTGAGACGCTGAAAGCTAATTTGTCCAGGGTTTGTTTTACTGGCTGTATTTATGTACTGTGTACAAAGTTTTATGAAGAATATGAAGGGTTCATTAGCAAATACAGATGTCTCAGTTTTTATTAATTGTCAGAAATAATATTTTTTATTATGCACCTCAGTCAGATTGATGTGTGGTTGTTTTGATAGAGGCCAAAGTAACTCTCGCCTGATGTAGGATTCAGAATGTGACGAGTAAAGAATTACACACTGCAGTCAGTTTTGTTTTTTGAAGAATGACATTTATCTGTTGTTGCAAAACAAACCCCTCTGTGTGTGTGCAGAAATAGGTAATGCTCACACTTATCATATTTAAATATAGCAAACATTTATTTTGAGTTTCTTATAAAAACAAATGCTGGTCATTTGTTCGCTGAGAACTGTTCACATTTATCGATATCGTGTCATGTGTGTATGTGTTTAGCAGAGGTGTACTACAGGGTTCCATATTAGGGCTCGACTGATTTCTGAATGTGTTCATGGGAGAGACTCAGTTTCCTCTATTGTTTTATTCTCTTTTGTTTGTTCTGTGTACCATGGAGATGAATAATGAAAATGAAAACAACAGACTTTCAGCTGTAGATTAAGGGTAGATTTCTACAGATTGGGTGAACACTGATATGTAGCACTGAAATTTATTTTATTATCTATTATTTCATATGAATCATATTAGTTATTTTCAGCTCAGATGTACTCTAAATGATCAACTTTATCGCAGGTAAAATATTTATGGTTCTGACGCTATTGAATGCATTTTTTGCTAGAAATGTCACATTTCATTACAGTAGAGGTGTTCATGTCTCATTAGGGTTGTTTCCTAGACCACATGATTTTGTGTGTGATTTTAAACTATTATTGAGCATTAACGCTTAACTTGATGTTTTATTATAGCTAGTGTTTAAATTCAAGAACATCTCATGTAATTTTCAAACCCATAAAAATCTCATTATATGCTGCAGTAGCTGGAGTTTGTAAGGGTGCCATTTGTGAGTAGCTAATATCCGTCGAAGGGATGTTCGACTAATGCCACTCTCCAGTGACATGCGGCGAGTGCTACGCTGTGGGCTCTTGCTGAATGAAGCCAGGACAGCCACTGATGTTTGTTCATTAGTGACAGTTTTCATGCGTCCACATTTTGGCAAATCCAACACTGAACCAGTTTCACGAAACTTAGCAAGCAGTTTGCTAACTGTAGCGTGGGAGATGGGTGGTCTCGTAGGGTGTCTTGCATTGAAATCTGCTGCAATGACCCGGTTACTGCGTTCACCAGATATCAACACAATTTCGATCCGCTCATCACGTGTTAACCTCTTCGACATGTCAATGGCTGTGAACAAAGAGAAACTTGTAAATAACTCATGAACGAATAAAGTTACGTTACACCATTGTTTTTCTTGTGAAATTCCCAATAAGTTTGATGTGTCACATGACCCTCTTCCTATTGAAAAAACAAAAGTTGGATCCAAGATGGCCGACTTCCAAATGGCCACCATGGTCACCACCCATCTTGAAAATATGTGCCCCCTCACATATACTAATGTGCCACAAACAGGACGTTGATATCACCAACCATTCCCATTTTATTAAGGTGTATCCATATAAATGGCCCACCCTGTAAAGAGCCTCCTGTAGACATCTTATGACGTTAGGTGTGTTTACTAAAGAGTGTTTTTTTTTTTGTGTGTGTGTTTTTTTTTAGGTGTGTTTATTTTACATTATTAATAATGTGATAGTTTTGTCTGGGAAGCTTCACATTAACATGTCCACATGCATTGACTGAGGCATGATGGGCCAGGGTGTGTATGTGACCTGACTGTCTGTCTGTTCTGATGTGTAATTCGGCTTTTTAAATTTTTTTATAGGATGCAGAACAAGGAGAAGAGTCAGAGAGGTTGCAGCTCAGCCGTAAAGAGAAGAGCCTGGGGTTGCTGTGTCACAAATTTTTAGCTCGATATCCAGATTATCCAAATCCAGCTGTGAACAACGACATTTGTCTGGATGATGTTGCTGTTGAACTGAGTGAGTCTCTTACAAACAGGATAAATATTTCAACACATTCTCTGTGCTTTTGAAGACATTTGCAGGTTTTTGGATCTTGCAATAAGTGTATACAGTCTTGTGCAGCCTGTTAACATTGACTGGTTTTGGCTCTTAAGCGACACCTGACAGTGTGATACTTGCGGTTATTACATTATCACCAGCAATGACAGTTCTGTGGATACCTGGTTAAACTGGATGTTCTCTCTCTCTCTCTCTCTCTCTCTCTCTCAGATGTGGAACGGCGGCGTATTTATGACATCATGAACGTCCTGGAGAGCCTGAACATGGTCAGCCGTTTGGCTAAAAACCGCTACACATGGCACGGCCGTGCTCAGCTAGCACACACTCTAGCATTGCTACAGAGAGAGGGAGAGAAACACCACTATAACCAGCAGATCCAGCAGATACGTCAGAGACACGCAGAGGACATGCTGGAGATGGAGGGAGAGGAGAAAGAGAACGAGGACACTGATGGAGAAATCACACAGAGGGAGCCAAGCTTTAGCGAAACCTCCATCGATGCTAAAGGGGGTGAGTGTGCACGAAGCAAATCTCTCCCATTAAAAGCCCGGAGCACATACACACTCATTATACTTAACTGTGCACCGTACTGTCTCTCCTCACACAGTCGCTCAGAAGGATATGTCTTATAGTGTGTCGTTGTAGATTAGAGTGCATGGAGCACTTGAGCGTGTCCGATTTTATTGTGATTTAGAGTGATTACGTGTATGACAATGTACTGCACTTTCTCGTGAACAGCGAGCCGTAAAGACAAGTCCCTGCGTGTGATGAGCCAGAAGTTTGTCATGCTCTTCCTCGTGTCAAGTCCCCGTGTCGTGAGCCTGGAAATCGCTGCCAAGATCCTGATCGGAGAAGACCAGGTGGTGGACCAAGACAAGAGCAAGTTCAAGAGTGAGTAACACACCACACTTCAACACTAATGTGTTTGTTGCTCCTCACACAATCGTTAGAGAGGGGTAGTGATGAGGCCTGGCTCAAATAAGTCCAGGACGTTATGGTTTGTTTATTACATGTGTAGTATTTTCTTTAATAAGTATAGAGAAACTTCATGTTTACCTTCTTAATCCCTGAGTAAGTGCTCCACACAGACAGGGATCTCAAACAAAGACATCAGTCCTAAGAAGCGACGTGTTCTATACAATATTCTTAACGCAAAAAATAATTATTGCTTTAAAACCCCTGACCGACAGTCAGAATGCAGTCAGACCGCAAGGGCTTAAGGCCACCTAGTGGCAGAAGCATAAACATGATGGAGTTCTACTGCGGGTGTTCACCTGGTGTAGGTGAACACCTGCAGTAGAACTCCATCATGTTTATGCTTCTGCCACTAGGTGCTGGTAGTGTTTATGTATTCACCTTGTCTGTCTGTCCTTATGGTTAGTGCAATATCCCAGGATCCAGGGACTAAATGGAATTGTATGAAATTCTCGTTGTAACTGGTACATGAGTTCATTCTGTTTTGGAACAGGAACCGTTACTCTATTTGGAAATGTTTCCCCCTTGTGTTAAGCGGACTTCAGGTGTATGCCTCAAGAAGAACTTGTGACAGTGGACTCGCACTGCAAACACAGAGACACTGTGTTCATTTTGACTTAAAATAGTTTACAACAGGAACTCTTGCTGTAAGGGTTGTATATTTAGCACTTTTTTTATTTAACTGATCGTTAAACATGTTATTCAATAACTGTTTAATCACTAATAATTAATGATAACAAGATCCACATTTTTGGGGGGTTGAATGTTATTTAATCAATTCTAGCAGCACAATCCCACCTAATTAGTAACATGAGACAAATTAATAAACTTTAAACAAAACCGCAGTGAAGCTTTTTTAAGCACTTCTCTAGTCTTTCTGTTCTAACTCAATGTCTAGTACTGTGTATGGGCTGAACTGCAACAAAAGTTATTAGATAAGTGAAAATGTGATTTATTGTGCAAAATAACAAATTTATTTTGTCGGTTAGTCATTTTTTCAATTGACAAAATTCTTCCCTGTGATTAATTGATTAATGGTTAATCAGTTATATCCCCAGTTCGTGCACATGATTTGGTTTAGTTTATTAGCGATTTCATCAGCAGATACTATTACTACATCACTTCTGAATATATTTTGAAAGACAGTATAGAATAAACATAATATTATCATTTAACATGAAATCAGTTATCCCTGAACATAGGAGCTGGTCTGAGAGTGAGTATTTGGGTGTTCTGACAAATATTAAAATCCTGTAAAATTCACATGAGCACATGAGCTTTAATAATGTCTGTCAGGAAGAAGATGCCTGAAAAACATTTCATGGACATATTTTGTAATTCTTTTCCATTTTGTGTTTTTAGCCAAGATTCGTCGTCTATATGACATCTCTAACGTCCTCAGCAGTCTTAAGCTTATTAAGAAAGTGCATGTGACGGAAGAACGAGGAAGAAAACCAGCGTTTAAATGGACTGGACCAGATGATCTGTCCTTACAAGGTCAGCGCCACCTAGTGGGGTTACACAGCTTATACCATCATACAAAACACTCCATCTGATTATTTTGTATTTGCTTTTTCTTTTGACTAAAATATAAATCAGTTGTTCTCTTAAGATATAACTAAGCTGTAGATAATTTGCTGACTTGTCCTTCCCTTCTGCTCTCCTACAGGTTTGCAAGTTGAGGCTCCTTCTGGCCCCCGGCCCCTGGAGTCCCGCTCGTCTGTAGATAACTGTACTAAAAACCTTTTCTGCTCTCCAAGCACTAAGCGTGGCTTCACACGACATCATTCTCTGGTCAAACTGGCCAAAAGCATTCAGGAGGATCGCAGGAAGATTAACTCTGCTCCGACGAGCCCCATTAAAATCACAAGTGAGTGTGTGATGTTATGATCAGATTTTCAGCTTGAGTACAGAGGTTTGTCTCCAGAGTGCTCATAGGTCTGTTATTTTCTCTTGTTGTTTCAGGTGATGCAGCTAACGGAGTTTTCTACCCAAGTAAAATGGACCACCTTGCTGAGATTTGTAAAATGCAGCTGGACCAGCAGGCTGGGTAAAAAACCTTTAATCATTTCACTCCAATAAGAAATGTTGGCAATAAAACTGTAGAGGCGGTGGCGTTTTATTTTAAATTAATATGCTTATTAAATTGATTAGTTATTTCATAGATAGCGTAGCCTTACATTTTTTATTTCTAATGCCATTATTATTATTATTATTATTATTATGCAATTATTGTTGTTGTTGTTATTATTATTATGAATCCTATGAATTATTCCTGTAAATATACATTTAATTGCTTGTACTAATGTGTGTCATTAATAATTTAGGTAAAGTGAAAAAATAAAGGATATAATTAACTAACACTGCCTGTTACTGCTGTTAATTTCAGTAATGTTCAGAAGCAGAGTGATGTGAAAGAAACTGCTCAGGTGCAACAGAAAGACTCAGTGTTGTCCCCCATTCCCACCGCTGTTACACCAGGGGCAGAGGCCTGTCCTCGGACGGTGCAGTTATCATTTGCACCTCCCCCGTGCTGCTCCCTGGTTCCTGTCCTCGTTCCCCATGCCGTGTACGTCAGTCACACCCCTGTCCGTCCTCGCCCCGTTGCCAGGCCTCTGCCCTCCAGCACCGCAGTGCGCTCCATGACCTTTGAAAGCCCCAGAGGCCTGAATGCAACGGTCTCACCTGCGTCTGTAACGATGCCAAGCCACAGGCAGCAGCACGGGTACGAGTCGGCAAGTCCTGCTCTGAAACGGACCTGTTTAGAAAGTTTAGAAAAAAGTCCAACTAAGATTCAACGGACTGAAATGAACTCAAAGGTGAGTGTGTGTGTGTGTGTGTGTGTACATGTTATCTCTCAGATGTAAAACAGTAGCATGACTCTGACCTTTCCTCTCACAGAACTCGACCGATTAGACATAACTGTGCCTGTTTAAGAGATTATAATAAACTGAAACCATCCGCCTTCCTCACTCTAAGAACATGTATGCAGTGAGCATGAATTACCTTGTTAACACTGTGTGTGTGTGTGTGTGTGTGTGTGTGTGTGTGTGTGTGTGTGTGTGTGTGTGTGTGTGTGTTCCAGAGCACTTCTCCTAAGCTGTGTGAGATCCTACAGGCTCGTCTGAAAGATCGTAGAGGAGCGCTGAACTCCAGCCGTGCCTCAGCCAGAGCTCTACACCTCGAACCAGAATTCAATAAAACACCCCATAATAATCCCGACACTGTGGTGCACAGCATGGAGCTGCAACACTTCCTGGAGACAGAGGAGCGAGAAGAGAAAATACAGAGCCAGGCCACGCCGACTCCGCACGACTCGACTGGACACGCCAACACAGAGGTAGAGATAGTCTCTCTTTCACGACTACTAACATAAAACATATAAAATCCTTTGCATAAGACATAAACTAGCCTGTTAGTGGATACAGCTCCTAAATTGCACCAGGATTCAGCCCAGTTGTGAAACTCTTAAAATAGTTCTGGTTCAATTAGTTGCCCTCAGAATTCACATTGAAGCTGAATGGCTGAATAATAGCTGAATATAGAGGGTCATGTGACTTCCTTATAAAACCACCCTGGAACCCGGCGTCTGTTAGGGCTCGTATCTAAACCAACAGGATCATGAAGATCAAGAGAATTTTTTTGTGGGTGTCTAAACTGTATCGAGAGTTCTGAAAATTCACCCTAAGGTCTGATTGAGCTTTAGAGCAGAAGAATGGGAGAAACTGCCACATGCAGGTGTACAAAACTTCTACAGACTTAACTAGTCTGCCTTTTTTTTCCTTTTTTTTTTTTTTTTTTTACAATTACACAGCTCTAAACCACTAAACACAATACAGCACATGACTCACGTGTCTAATTATGCCCCTTAGGGATCTGCTTCTAATTTTGATGTGTGTGTGTGTGTGTGTGTGTGTGTGTCAGACTCTGATCCCCACAGGGTATTTGATCCCGATTTCCCAACAGTCTCTGCTTAGTTTTAAAGAGACTCCGACCTCCAGCGGGGAGACGAATAAAACACCGACATACATCTATCGCACACCAACTGCAGGTGAAGCTCCTTCTCACACACACACACTCACACACACTTAGTGACTGATTGGTGATGTAATCATAAAATGTACAAATTCTTAATCTGTTGTGCATCTGGAGACGCTGTGAGGCGGTGGAGTGGAGTGCGTGGCGGTCAGTTGATCAGAGCGTGATCGCTCCAGATGTTTGCTGTGTTCATGGCTGTATTTAAGTGATATTGTTGTTTAATATTAAACCCTGTATTATGTAGGATTTAGACACACCTCCTGCCTGACTGTTTCACTATGCAGCGTTATGAGTGTGTTGTGTTGTGTGTTGTGGTTTGCAGGTTCGATAGCTCCTCCTCCTCAGGAGTTCACCCCATCCCCTCTACCTGTCCAGCGCCCGGCCCAGCGCGTCAGCCCCAACCCCTCCATTCTCAACTTCACTTTGCAGAACCTTGCTCTGATCCACAACACACACAGCGCCCCACACGCAGCACCAGCAGCGGAGCAGCCGAGCCCCATACCATGCACACACACACACGCTCACACACCGCTCCACACGGCACACGGCATGATCTTCATCAAACCTGTCTCACCGCTCACACTCATCAGCCTGCAGCAGGTGAGCACGGTACACACACACACACACACTGTGCTCTGCATAAAGAGTCTGTTATTGTGGCATAAAATTTTATATTTACGGATAAGAATTTTATATAATAAAAGGTATTTCCTAAACTTTGTGTCTTTAGCCGAACCTGACCACGCCCAAAAGTGGCCCCGCCCCTCAGCAGTGCTTTTTCCACACGCCAGTGTCGACCATGGTCACGCCCACTGCGAGTAAGAGCCTGTACATCCCTCAGAGGAAGCTGGATGTGAGCTCTGAAGAACACTGAGCTCATCCTCAGATCACGGCCATGACCACTAACGACCAACATCATCACTTTCATTATCAGAATGTTTTGTAGCTTTGGCTTTACCTTTATGACCTTCTGGTTCTGATTTTTCACTTGTACTGCCTTGGAAAAACAGAGCTATGTGTGTATGTTTGTGGGTGTATGTGCATGAATGGATGTCCGAATAAACTGATAAACTTGACCTTAGCATTGAGGAGCTAGCATTCTCTGGTTAGCTTTGTAAAAAAAATACAGTGTTGCATTGGAAATGTCTAAAGACCTATTGTGTGTGTGTGTTTGTTTTAAATAAATAAATAAATGTGAGCCTTGTGGGCCACAGGAGAAACAGAGGTGTCTGTCACACTGAAGATGTTCATATCACATTTACATGGTCTCCTTTATGATGTCACAAAGTTTCTATTAAGCTTCAGGTTCATACAGATTTAACAAGAGCATGGTATAATATTTCTCTCTCTCTCTCTCAGGAAGAAAACAGCCTCATATGCATTAAATGAAATCTTACTGGAGAATGGCTGTGGATTTTTATTGAATTCATTACTGTAAGCGTAAAAAACTTACAGCTTAATATAAGATTATTTGATAAAATAATCTTATATATGTAACCTGAACATTTATTTCAAGTCCAAGGCAGTTAGAGATGCATTAGATTTAACACTAAACAAGGCAATAGATGATAAATGATAAAAGATAAATGGGGGCAGTGGTGGCTCAGTGGGCTAAGGCACTGAGTTACTGATTGGAAGATCGGTGGTTCGATTCCCAGCTCAGCCAGGTTGCCATTGTTGGGCCCTTGAGCAAGGCCCTTAATCTGCTGCATCATGGCTGACCCTGCGCTCTGATCCAGTTACACTGGGATATGCAAAGAAGGAATTTCACTGTAATGTGACAAATAAAGGCTTTATTTAATTTTTTTTCTTTTAATGAGCAGTGGAAAAGCAACGGCCCTGGATTGTTAATCAACCTGATTTAAAGTGTTAAACCTAGGATTTATCTCTCATCAAATATAAATATATTAGAATGGGATTATTTAAATACATTTAATTTTATTCCAGAATTTAGAAAATCTTTTTTTATTCAGTATTCAGATTAACTGATGATATCTCCCATATTAATGAGATGCTGGTCAATGTTGCTGATAACATTCAAAATTATTTGTATCAACATTCAAATTAAGGACAGAATTTCTAATTAAATCAGATATCAGATCATGCCACAGATTTTTATTTATATTAAAGTCTGACTTGGACTTTGGCCCTTTTTTTTTTTAAAGCCATTCCTCTTTAGTGTGTGTGTGTGTGTGTGTGTGTGTGTGTCCTGTGCTTATGCTTTCTGTCCAGTTGGAATATTGGGTTTTCATGCTCTTTTCACCTGAGCAGGATCTATCTAAGAGTTTAAGTGTATTTAGTTCCACCTATTATTTCCTTGATTTTCCTCTTGTGTCGTGTCTTCCTGTTAGCCTTTCTCAAAAGGGGATTCCTTCTGAACACTCTCCCATGGAGGCCAGACCACATTGTTAGCCCTTCGGTCAATGAGCTGTTTATATTCAGTGTTAGGGCTGGGCTCACAGAGAGTTCTCTGCTCTTCTTGACTGATATTCTGATGAATAAGTCTCCCATTCCATATTTATTCCCCTTTCCTGTTAGAATAACTCCCACTCTTCTGGGAAGACATGATGTTGTGTGTGTGTGTGTGTGTGTGTGTGTGTGTGTTTACGTTCATTCAGTTAAGCTAGCGGAGCATTACTGAGCTCAGCTGCTGATGTTGTGATGTCGATGGAGCTGGGCTTTGCGCACAGGAGCACTGTCATGCTGGATAAGGGTTTGAGCCTCTTAGTTCCTTAGTGGAATCAAAGTGAATGCTAAAAAAATAGAGTTATGCGTATATCAAAACAAGGAATACAACTTCCCTCCATGAATATAAAAATAGATGAAGAACACATAGGATAAGTCACAGAATTCACATATCTAGGTCATTTAATTACAGTGGATGGTGCATGGTACATGGCAAAGAAGTAAATGGAAGAATAGGAAACGCAAAGAGTGCCTTTAATAACATCTAAGAAAATCCCACTACCAAAAAGATTTTCAATTTTAGACCATTATGTCATATTCACCCATCTTAGGTACGGTAGATTCCCGTGGTGACCATTGTATTTATTCTCATTGTATTTATTCTCATTTCGTCCTATGGTACAACCTCCAGTCAACATTCACATTCACACACTACAGGCAATTTGGGAACGGCATGATCTTGGACTGTAGGAGGAAACAGGTGTACTCGGAGGAACCCCACCAAGCACAGGGAGAACATGCAACACAGAGCCGACATGGGAATCGAACCCAGGACAAGGCTTGACAAATTCAACTAACCTGTGTCAGTGATGTCACTGGCCTGGTAGTGATGATGTTGCACTCCAGGGTGACATGGAGCCTTACAGAAGCCCTCTCTCCAGGTGTAAGGTGGCAATGCTAACCACTATGCCAATAGAATAGTTCTGTTCAAATAGAATTAATAGAAGGAGAATTAAAGGGTAAAAAGCATAGAAAGACCTAGAAAATATATGAACAATGTACTGAACCGGGCACAACCTCCAACCCCTTCAGCGTGAACACACACACACACACACACACGCACACACACACACACACACACGCACACACACACACACGCACAGTCTGGGGAAGAAGCTCCTATGGGTGTGACAGTAACTTGATTTATATACACTATGAATAGCAGAACAATAAATCACTCTACCGCTTCCTACTTCTACACTAGAGGGCGACACGCGCGTTCTGGTTGCCAGTTGCCATGGGAACAGAGTCGAACAGAGCGAACGCAGTGACGTAACGCGGCGACGCAGAGACACATGAGCGGGTCCTCGGGTGGGTATGGCGGTATTCCTCCTCCTCCTCCTCCTCCTCAACCTCCCAGAGAGAGAGAGAGAGAGAGAGTGTGTGTGTGTGTGTGTGTGTGAGAGAGATTTTGGTGCCGGAGCAGCGCATCCTCTAACAGAACTGGAACTAACACACACACACACACACACTGCGTGATGAGCCGCAGGGCGCGCGCCCGACCCGCACACAGGGGTGAGCTTTTTATTATAAATCATTATTTATGGGGTTTGAGGGGTTTTAGGGGGATTTAACCCACTAACACAGCCGAATGTGTATCACACCCTGATCGGGGTAAGTTTAACGCTGTGTGTGTGTGTGTGTGTGTGTGTGTGCACGCGCGCCTGTCTGCCTGACAGTGAGCTGGTGTCAGAGGTTTATTTGTGATTTGTTTGATTTCTTTTTATTTATTTATTGCATTTTTATAATCTTTCTGATTTACTGCTCTCACTCTCTCTCGGTGTGTGTGTGTGTGTGTGTGTGTGTGTGAGAGACAGCCTAAGGTTTCATAAGGTTCCATAATGATGACAAATTAAACTAACCTGTGTCAGTGACGTCACTGGCCTGGTAGCGATGATGTTGCACTCCAGGGTGACATGGAGCCTCACAGAAGCCCTCTCTCCAGGTAATGTGCTGGAGTTACAGTAGCAGGACTCAATAGAAATATCTCCCAGTCATAGAAGTGTGTGTGTGTGTGTGTGTGTGTAATGTAATTTAAAACCCTCAATCAGACCTCCATGCTGGTCTCTAAGTGAACTTGGGCTGCTTGCAGTCAGACAGCACTCTGAGGCATCGTTACAGCCGGCTCGTAATAATCATTCATATTTTTTTTTCAAGCTTCTGTAGTCATGTTATATTTAGATAATGCATTTCATATGTAACTGATTGTCCTGGTTTAAATGCAGTTGTAATATAGTTATGTTTTTATAATGATAAAACATGTATCTATGCACTCCAAATCACATTGTTTTCACACTGTTCTCAATAACTGCTGAGTGTTCGTAACCGTATAGAGAAAAACAAACAAATAAAATAAATATACAGTAAATAAGCAGATGACGGCCTTTACTTCCTAATTAAATGACGTGGAGTGAGGGACACCGCAAGCGCTAATGCAATCCATCATGCACCATCCAACTGATAGACTTTGTGTAAAACAATAGACAGTACCAGCATGACTACCAGCTCTCTGTCTCTGTCTTTTGGGAGACATAATTATGAGAATCAGATAGCCGACTGTTTCTGCTCTAACCAGACATTTTCTTTCCAACAAAAATTCAGAGCTATTCTCTTGAAAATGGTGAAAATCTCTTGAAATGTTCCTTTATAACACTGTTGATTATGTTAATATCGTGCAACTGATTGTATACCCCCCCCCCCCCCCCCCCCACACACACACAAAGACAAATGCACAATGCCTTTTGACTTATCTCTCAATTTATCACAGTCTCTCTTGTCTCTTGTTCAGTTGGGTCTCCCAAGATGCCGCTCAGGGAAGTTAATACAGGAGTATTACGGTTGTCCTGATCCGTACATGGATTAGCCAAGTGTCGGGCTTTCAAACAATTACGGAAAAAATGCATGAGGACGAAGTTTGGCTGTCCGGACCAATAGAAGACAGAGAGGCTGAGCTGAACTTTAGCAACAGGGCAACAGTTTACTTGAATAAATGACACATGTGCCTTGACATGGCAATGGTGAGGAGTCGAACCGAGTGGCTCTGATGGACGAATGACAGTATTGTCGAATTCTGCAGTTGGATTTTTATAACTGAAGAATTTCTAAGAAGATGTCAGATTCAGGATCAAAGACACCACCATCTCATCAGCATCGGCGGAAACAGGTGATTCATGGACCAGAGGAGCAGAAGAAGGTAAGAGGATTTACACTTATTACATTGCGGAGTCTGCTTTAGGGAGAGGGAGATTGGTGGATGGATGACTTGGCTGAGTGACCACCTCAGTTAAAAACGACATTGTACACTTAGCATTTTCTCACTTTCATGACATTTCCTGTAGCACCTGTGTGTGAGTTTAATGGGCAGTCAGTGCAGAGCTACAGGCATGACTGATTATCAAACAACTGTTTAATCATAAAACTGATTACTGACACGTTCCCAGGGGTTCCGTTTGATGGGAATGCATTAGAGCAGGATGGGGAGCTGAGATGTGACACTATGATGAGTATGTAAATCATTTCTAATCCAGTCTTTGTGAGCTCTGTACATTTAACAGCTACAGCAGATAGTCATGCTTGTTGCTGTGATTGCTCACATCATGCTGTATTGTGCAAATCCTTTTTAAAAATCCTTATTTATAAAACAGGTACTATGAAAAATCAGGAAGGATACGTCAGTTATACCTTGCACCACTGGTCAGAATGTATGGTTTTATTTTCTATAACATCATGGCAACAAGGTTATGGTTATAGTAATTTATACTATTCTCAGCCTATAAGTATGGTTATATTAATCTTATCATTCTTCTCATATGATCATTTTTGTAGTAATGTGTTGTTCACAAAAGTGTACTGAACATGTAGCAGGCACTCTATATATACCCTCTATACCTTACCCATATTTTAAGTGTAATATTAAACAGAATCTTAAAAACAGAGAGTTTAAAAATGCCAGTTGGTGATCTGGCTGGGAGAGATCGCCCCTGTGTGAAGGTGTGTGTGCATTTTGCCCTGACACAGACTGACATTCCATCCAGGGTTCTTCCTGCCTCATGGCCAATTGCCAGGGATCGACTCAGTGAGTGAATAAGTGAGAGATCGAAGGAGTGAATAAGTGACTGAATGAGTGAGTCAAAGAGTGAGAGGGTGTGTGACTAAAAGAAGTGAATATGTGCCATGTGAATAAGTTAATGAATGATTAAGTAAATGAGTGAGTGCGGGGCTGAGTGAATAAGAGAGGGAATGAGTGAATGACTGAAGAAATAATTGTGTGAGTGAATGAGTGTATTTGTGGGTCAGTGACAGAGGTGGAAAGAGTACTAAAATTTTGTGCTCAAGTAAAAGTACTGTTACTTCAGTGAAATTTTACTGAAGTAAAAGTAAAGTTACCATTATAAAAATCTACTCAAGTAAAAGTAAAAAGTAACTCATGAAACATTTACTCAGAGTAAACATTACTGAGTAACCTTTTTTTTTTTTTTTTTTAACAGCGGGGGTGGGATGAGGCATTCTAGCGTAGTTCAAAAAAGATGAGCAGATATGAATCTCAAACTAGTTGTTTTTAACTTTAACCTTTGCATAATAAATCTGTTGTCTTTCTTGTGCTTGAAAATCAAAAATATGGCGTTACGTCCCAGTCTAGTGTTGGCTGTACAGCAAAAGAATGGTTCAGGATTCTATTATAAACTGACTGGAAATAGTGGTATATGGCAGAAAGAGCTAGATCCAGTCATTAACTGATGAAATAATATGGTTTGTATTGCTTTACAAAAAAATACACACACACACACACACACAACAGGAGGAGGATCAGATTCAGGGTGGACGCAGGCCGAAATAATAAACTAAATGGTATTTATATTTAGTAGCTAGATTACCTGCAAAAAAAAAAACACAACACAAACAAAAATCCAGGTCCCTTCCCTGACTCCCTAAACCAAAACCAGTGAATAAATTCCCTCTTCCCAAAATAAATGGCAGCCACGCCCCTACTACTGGTGAGTGCACAAACATACAGTGAACTTATCTACAAATATATACAAAGACCAACCAAAGCAATAATCAAAGTCAATGGGAGGCAAAAAGTCACAACCAAATACCAAAACGCCAAAATCACAATCTCTTACCTCTTTCCCGCGTCTCTCTCCGGTTTATATATGGTGGCGCTGGTTGATGGCGTCACTCTCAGGGCGGAAGCGACCGTGTGGAAGGTCAGGTAGATGCCGATGTGGGGAAACAGTCAGAAAACCTGGACTTTAGTCTGGAGCGACGCGCGAGCGCAATGAAGCATTTATTTTTTACATTATTACAAAGTATAATATTTTATTGCATTTTTATTCATTTGTTTTACTCAGTAGGGCATTTGATTTAAAATGTTGCGAATTACAATACTTCAAACAAAACATACTTAAGTAAAAGTAAAATTACAGACTTTAAAAAATACTTTAAAAAGTAGAAGTACACAAAAAAACTACTCAATTACAGTAACGCAAGTAAATGTCATTCGTTACTTTCCACCTCTGGTCAGTGAGTGAGTAAGTGAGTGAGTGAATGAATAAGTCAATGTGTGAATAAGTGAGTGAATAATTGTGTCAGTGAGTGAATAGGTAAGTGAATAAATGAATCATATTTATTAAATATTGCTACCACAGAATTGTAGTAATAATTGTGTTTAGGACAGTAGAGCTCTAGTAGTTTGTCTATATCTATACGAAATGAACTCCACGTAAACTCAACTTAAACATAGGCAAAGGTCATGTTATGAAGTTAATTTGGTGTACTGTGCAAAAGTCTTGACCCCCTCATTTATTTATACACTAGTAAATTAAATAAAATTATGTAGATTAACTGAAACAATTGATAATATTTTTTTTTACTGCTGCAGGCTGCGAAGTGCCGAAAGATACAGTTTATAGGTTTTTGTTTCAGTAAAAACCTCGGCAGCAACCTCGTTTCCCCTCTCGTCTGTTCCAACCACTGAGCATTCAGCCTCAGCAGTATACTGATCACCAGCCACTGATCACTGATCACTGGAGCTCTTTTACTATCTTATTCAGACCTGCATCCAACCAGCTATGAAGCTCAACAAACAAACACCAGGGTACTCGGGGCACCTGCAGCATTTATACATGGCGTGTGGGCATTTCTACCCCAGGGTGTTTTTCCTCCACAGGAGGAGTGCTAAAGAAATATTAATTTATTTATAAATAATACTTTTACACAAGTGTTTATAAAATAGTTTAAATAGTTTATAAAACAGCTGTAGAATTTATCATAAATAAAACTATTTATAGATGTGAGTGTGATGGCGAATAAAATATGACCAGTCGAATGTGTTGCCATTTTCTCTGTACGCTGCCATATGGTAAAGGTCAGTAAGGTCATCAGTCCCTATTGAATTTCAGCACTTTACATCCTCAGCATCTGTGTTCAAAACTGCTTATTGGCCTTTAAATCACTCCAGACGGTTAATTAGCATATGTTTCCTGTGCTGGTGGAACCGTCTATTTGTCTGTATTGATCTTTGGTGTGTTTTCAGTCACTCAGTGGCCATTAAATGCAAGTTAGCTTGTTGCCTTCTCCTTGATATTTATATAATTATCCTTTGAAATGTGTATGAACAGCTCAGCAAGCAGTGCCAGTGCAATAAGTTGCACTAGATATCTTCAGTCTCGACCACATATAGTGTGTCCACAATGGGGAAGTGCCCTGTAAGCAGGATAAGCTGCTGTGGGTATCGGAGGCAGCAGGGCCGAGGCTATGAACTGGCCGGTTGTTCCTGTGGAGGCTGTTCTGGAGGTTGTAAAGGTGTAAGGTTAGAGAGTGACCCACCTTTTTTCTTCAGCTGACCTGCAAATATTCCACTCCTACATTATTAGTTGTGTCCTTGCCCACAAGGACAGAGATGGCTCTGGTCCTCACAAGGTAAGCTGCGTTTGGTTGCTAAGGTTATGTAATGTAGCATTCATGAACTTTATTAATACTTGTGTCAATAAGTAAGGCAGATTATGTACAGTAAGACAAACATATGTGTATGTGTGGGTCTGATGAGTGGGAGGAAAGGTGGGCGGGGTCAGGGAGTAAAAGCACCAGGTCTATAATCCTCATAGGCCCCAAACACCATCTGTCACACACACACACACACACACACACACACACACACACACACACACACACACACACACACACCCCACATTCTGTTTATCGGAGGACAGGTGGTCCAAACAGAGGAAAGGATACATGTCTGGATGGATGGATGGTGGATTAACGTGTATGTGCATGATTGATGAACTGATGAACAGCTACATGGACAGACAGATAAATAGAAAACTGTACTGTTTTACATGAAATTTAAATCAAGCTCAGTGTGTTTTGGAACAGAGATGTATGTTTACTGCACACATCCTGACTGTGAATTAACTTTGGTTCAGCAAAGATCAAAACCAGATCACATTAACAAGAGCTGAAGGCTAACGGCGGCTGGCGTCGCCGCCTCACCGCTCCAAGGTCGCAGGTTTGATCCTGAGCTCGGGTTACTGTCTTCTGATGGATTCAGGAAAGAATGATAGCACACAGCACGCTAGGGAGTACAGTTTGGGTCTTGTTTAGAATCTCTACTCACATAGATTGGGAGAAGAACATGTTTGTGGATATTAAATATAATGATTTGGCATGTGCTTGGATTGGGAAAAATCCAAATTAAAAGCTGTAGTGATTAATTGAATTTTGAGTTGTATTTCATCTGCAAAGTCTCTCTCTCTCTCTCTCTCTCTCTCTCTCTCTGTGTGTGTGTGGGGGGGGGGGAAGTGTATTATGTGCATGTATCACATTTCTGGACTTCCTACCTCCTGTTTTATTTTAGTAGTTTTTCCTCTCCTGGGGGCTTTTTAATGCATTCACATTACAGCACTGCCACGACCTTGATTCGTAGAGGACACAGCCTATGTGGTCAGTATTAGATAATATTTCTCCACAAAGACGTCCTCATTCTTTGCTAACGTAAATCGAGAGAACGACCTTTCGATCTGACTGTCATCCAATTGTCCAGTTCTGGATTGTGATTGACAGCTCTGACTCCACCCATCTGCAACTCGTCTCTGCCCTTGAGGAACATAACGTGATAGGATAATGGCCTTGATCGATGAACCTCGGCTTCGGCTTTTTCCTCTATTCAATTATTTATCGAGGCACCGAGGGGCAGCGTTTCCATGTGTTGGTTTAGATGCTAAAGCCTGTGTGATGTTCAGTAACATAATATAGTACGATAATATAATGTTATCAGAAACACACACGCAAACACACACACTAATGTTACTACAGACAGTTTCATATACGGTATCATTCCTGTTGCTGCGGGAGGACTGAGTGGGGATGAGGGTTTGTCCAGCTGAAATAACTGTGTCTGTGTCACACAGAAAGTCCACCCTTATACTTTATATATGGCAAACTTATGAACAAATCTAAAAATACTCCAGGAAATGGAATGTTGCTGAAGATCCACTGGTGAAGGCACAAGCAGAGAGGTGCCGGTAGCCTGTTGTCTGGAGATGTCTGGCCTTGTTATTTTGGCCAGACTCGCACTTTTCCGGATGACTGCAGTAGAGTGCTGCGGTGCTGCAACGCTGAGACAGTTTGGTTTGCACAGTCATCAGTGACTCAGTGACATGAGCACTTTTAAACACTGCAGCATTAATAAGGCGAGGTGTACTCTAGTAACCAACATAGGATCGCCAGTGACATATTTCAAACACTGTGCCTTTCAGCTGTCTGCCATCTTTAGATAAATTCATCTGCTCACTGCACCTGAACACTGTTCTGACAGGCTTTAAGACGTCTCTCATCATCTCGGTTCCAATAAGAAGCCACTGGAGTAAAGGGTGTATCCTCTCACCCTAAGTATATTCACTGAAGATGATGATAATAGTGTCTTTGGACTCTTCACCAAGAGGTTCAACATCTATACTCACCGGAACAGGAACAGACCTGCTCAATCCAGGATAGTAACTCAAACGGCTGTAGTGAGCAGGAAGGCATCTCAGCATGCACAGAAGGTTAGACCTTGAGGTGGATAAGCTACATCAGTAGAAGAGCATATTGAGTTTCTCTTCTGGAAGCCAATCACTGGAATCTGAGATCATCACGGGCACGGACACGTCTGCCCTGATTTTGTTCTTGGCTGACAGCAGTGGAACTCAAAGTCATCTCAAAGAGGTGTTGCTATTAAAGTGGACAGAAAGTGTAACCTTCTGGTGTAGAAGGAACAACCTTAAGCTCAGCGCTCTGAAAACCACCGAAAGAGCAGCACATGGACACCCCTCCTCTCTCGTCTTTAATAATTCATCGGTGAGCACAGTCAATGCATTTAAGTTTCTGGGAACTGGAGTCACACGGGAATGTCAAACGGGACGGGACGTGCGTCCATCAGCCATCAAATTATAATGTCTTCCTGCTTTGTGCTGATTATTACAGGTATTAATAGAGCATTATTAATTCAAACTGTATGTATTCACAATCATTAAAAAAAACATGTTTAACCAAATCAATTTCTGAGAATAAGTTCTGAAAAAATGTTCTTGAAAATTTTAGTGTTTTTATCATTCTAGTGTTTTTATCATGTACAACAAACGACAATCATGAAGAGGACAAATGAAAGTTCTTAAAAGTTCTGAAGGAGTTCCTAAAATTTGTGATGGTATAAAGCTATAGAGCAAAAATGTAAAATTAGATTAGAAAGATTAGAATCGAATCTTATTGAAGTTCATTTATAAGCTGTCAAGATTTTCTGTGTCAGTCTTTGACTGAGCATGGGTAGAGGTGTGTGTGTGTGTGTGTGTGTGTGTGTGCGTGTGTGTGCGCGTGTGTGTGTGTAATAAAGGAAGCAAAGCCAACACAACAGATTGTGTCTGGTTAGATAAGAATGGTTTGTTTTTGTTGTTTCTTCTCTCGGTTTAAGGGCAGGTGGGTCTCCAGTAGGGCTGGGAATCACCAGTCACATCCTGATACGATAATGAGCTCTTATACAGTAAAATTAGTCTTCTTCTTCAAATGCCAAGTGAAGCATTTAAACAATACAAAACAATTAACTGGCATGTATCTCTGTTATCCGCCATAATTATTATTTCTAATAATAATTAAAACTTAGCAAATAATTCACTTCTACCTCACAGGATGAAAATGTCTGTAGGATTATAAAAAAGTTTTACCTTTTTGGACGGCTTCAAAATCTCAAATCTCAACAGTGAGCATGCAGGTTGGGTGGCTGCAGGAGCTTCTAATGCACACGATTTTTCGGCTAATTGGCGCTCGTGGTGTTGTGAGCCTGGTGTGTGCAATGAGTGGGTTTGAGACTAATTCGCTCACAGAGTTTAGAGAAAAGGGCAGATTAGGCTTTTAACTCGTGATTTTTGATAATGTAAAGTTATAAAAATGCATTTCTGTTGCGTCACTCAGACGTTTCTGCGCTCGGAACAGAATGATTTATATATAGGTCGCACTTTAAGAACAACTGTATAACTTTATGGTGGAAATGATCAATTATACAGCCATCAAACACAGAACTGAACGAGGAGTTTAATTCTGAAGCCTCTCATGCCAAAACACATACAGCATTAACACAGCTGGGACTGCATCAGTTCAACAAGGATTAAAAAGAACAAGTAAGTGAAGTGGAAAGCGAGAATGGAAAGACGATTAAGCAAATGTTCTAAAAAAAATAGTGTGTGATAAAATAGTGTTCCATGTTTGTGGCCCGCTGCAGCATTTTACAATAAACTTACAAATTTTACAATTGAGGAAAAAAAATCTGTGTGCCGATCGCATCAGAAAGGTTTAAACAGGAGAGAAGCTCACAGTGTGGACGAGTGCATGGGTAGTGCTTTCACAGAGGTATGAATTAATAATATAGACCTGCCTCAGGGACGAGGACATGATCCCTGCTAATTGCCCTTCCCATTGCCCATTTCACCGCCTTTTCCCCATTGATTTTGCATTTCAACCCCAAACCCATCCCCTCCCCCCCCCCCCCCCCCCGTATCTGACACTCATAACCTCTTTTTCTCGTTTCTTCTTCTGTCCAAAAACTCCTGGAGATGACAGAAAAGGCAGATTACTGCTGACATCAGCTCATCTCTCTCTCACTCACACACACACACACAGGTAATTATCACACTCCTTTACTCTTCAAGAAAAGTAGGTCTGCATGACTTTAATAACCACAACATGTAAATGAAACCTCCGTCTGGAACGCAGCAGGCCATTCTTTCATTGACCATGCATGCTGATGCTTTTAAAAAAAAAGAATTGTAACGTTATAAAAGTCAGTGCTAAATAGGTAGCAGGAAACATGTTTCTTTTTTTAAAAAAGGAACTCTATAGAAGCACATTGTAGAGGAAGATCTAATCTCAGATCCACTGTTATGAGGGGTGTTGAAGAGTGTGCATGTGTGCGAGACTGCTGAAGTGTCACTGCTGCTTCATTCCCTCATCAGTCCTGCTCCCACCACCAGCGTTCTGATTGGCTCGCTCTAAGGCTCGCGCTCTAATTGGCTGATAGAACCGCAGCATCACTGTGGTCGACCTCGCCGAAGGTTCCAGAACAGAGGGTGTGATAAATGTGTGTGAACACACAAAAAACAGCCCAGCCCCCACATTGACTCCACACACACTCACATAGGCACATGCACGCGCACACACACACACACACACACACACACACAGAAAACAAAAAAACAAAAAACACATGCAAGTGAGAAATTGCCTATTTACAATTTGCATATTTTTACATATTCACACATTCAATTACTTATGTAGTAGTCCTGTATTCATACACACAGATCCACACAGACACACCTCACACGTGTGCACACAAACATCACAACAACCCGCAAACACACACACACGCACATGCACACATACATGTACATTTTCATTGTATTTTTGAGTTTTTTCTGTTTTAAGGCTGTTAATGATATAACGCAGCTGTCTCATTATTCAGGCGTCAGTGACTTTGTGCCTTGTGAGGAAGACCTTGGAGGACATGCAGACGTCTGGTCTGATGTCAGGGCTCTGTCTGTTATAAGACTTGTGTTGTGTTCCTACGTTAGAGTCCTTTGTTCTTGCGAGTCTGTTGTGTTTATGTGGTTTATCTAGCAGTACCTACACTAATCAATAACTGGTGTATGTGTGAGTGTGTCCTGTCAATCTACGCAGAACTCTTACTAGAAGATTTAAGTTACAGTAACTTTTATTATTTGGAAGTTACTGGATACCCATATGTTATTTAAAATAAACAGATATGTTATAAACAATCATATTTGTGTAAATACATATGACGAGGCGGTGCATCATTTCACTTGAAAGCTTACTAGAAAACTTCATATGGAGGTTACAGTAGAAGCCACACGAAATAGCCGAGGCCATGTGAATGCTGTGCGGATCCCGTGCAGCTTCCCTTTGGACCCCGTGGTCCCCCCTCCCTCTCCTGCCAGGAAGGTGTGTCAAGATTTCACAGTAAACACGCCCATTCGAGCTCTATTTATTCATTTACCTGGTGCCACCACTAGATGGCGCTTTGTTCTAAAGAACACGTTAACACAAGCCAACAATTAAGCTGCGCTGAGTTGCAATCACGTGATTTTAACAAATATGAACACAAAGTGCTTCGGCCTTTTTATAAAAATAATAATCGTTTTTTTGCTGTTTGTGTCCAGCATTGACATCCATTATTTGACAAATAATGGAATGTGATTGTGAATTAATGACTGAAGCTGTTCATCGGCGTGCGTGAACCCCGATTTGTGCGTGAACTTTCACTTTGCAAAAGGCAGCGTTTTGATCAAAAGGCGTGATTTATGGATAAAAATCCCAGAAAGTCAACGCGTCTCGCAATAATGCAGATCAAACATAATACGCACGTTCATAAATAAAAAGGAATATTGAAGCATATATGAGAAATACATTTCACTTATTATTTCACAATATTACAGATTAAAACAAGGAAAGAAGACGTGCTGAGCTCCAGTACAAGGTGCTGGAGAAATATATTTTAGGCAGAGACGTCTGCTCGGTCTTGTTAATTCGTTTTAAACCCCTCAATTCTGCCAATTCCCCCATCAGTGAAACCGGTTTGATAACTTCACACCGATTGTGAATGAAAGGTGAGAAGAGGGATTACAGTAACTGGGGGTCCGCGGGTGTTCACCTGTCACGCTGTCAGCGAGTAGACTAAAACAAAATCATGTCTATACTTCATGTAGAGTCTGAGAATTTATTTACCATAAGCTTTGTTGTATTGTTTTTAATCACTCTATACACAACCTATGATTTCACCCATGCTATTTTTACAATTTTTTTTAAAAACTGCTGGGTTAAATGTTTAAGTGCTGGGTTATTTTATCTATTTATTATTAATTAGTAGATTGCCAGGCCTCTGAGTGGCGCAGTGGTTAAAGCGCTCGCCCTATCATCCGGAGATCGCTAGTTCGAATCCGGGGTGATGCTGTAACCTCTCGCAGCCGGAGGTCTAGAGAGAGCTGATTGGCCGAGCTCTCTCAGAGGGGAGGAATGAGAGGTACTTGGCGCTCTCACATTGATCTACTCTACAGCCAGTCAGGGGCGTCTGTGTGCTCGCGCAACGGAGGGAGCGGATAGCGCTGTTTCAGTTTTGTAGCTCGGACTCCACAGCTTCACAGCACATCTGGCCAGGGGACCAGAAACTGGAATCATTACCTTTAGTACCTGCCTGGTCAGGGTCATGGTGCTTTAAATTAGGCTACTAAATTTACTAGTAGATTATTAAAAATGTATTAAATCTAATATTAATATATAATAAGTACATAATATTGTAATAATGATATAAATTATTGATGATTTAATCGATTTCCCCCATCTCTCGTATATGTATATTGAATGATTTTTAGCAGGTGCAAACCAAAATAGCGATGGCGTATGCGGGACGGAGAACAGTCGTGGTTTCAAGGAATATTGACGGAGTGATAAAGCTGCCGAGTGTGTGGATGTGCTGCCGCGTCTAGTCTAGGCTGTTTTATGGAGCACGGTGCTAAGGTTCGTAATTAATGGGAAAAAAAAACAAAAGCTAAATCTGAATGCAGATAGTAAACACATTTATTGGCATCGTGTTACACTCCTCCTTTCTCTCTGGATCACTTAGGGAATGTCAGAGCTTCTTGGTTTAATGTAACCTTATTAAATGCATTGTTTTGTTCAGTATTTTCCTTTTCTTTTATATGTTTGTATAGACTGGTATTGAATTACTCGGGTAGAGCTAGCTATTCGCTATTTAGGTCAGCATGTTCGCTAACAGAGAACAGAAAACACACACACACACACCCCACACACACACACACACACACACAGGGGAACAGTAAATAAGCCTTAAGTGAGTTCCACTGAGCCGTAACACACCTGGGAGAATCATAATGAACATCTTCGACCAACATTCAGCTTCATTACAGGAAATAATTAAGAAACACCGGATCCAGAAACACTAACGTAACTAACAGAGCTTGACAGCTAGTGCTGGTTAGTCTCACCAAGATGCTGGAAACATTGTGAGATTGTCTTTTCCAGCTTTAAAAAATTGCTCAGCCTGGCATTTTGAAAGCTTCCAGTGTCAGTATGTTGAACAATCCCACACCATGGGTTTATCCCCAGTGCAGACGTTCAGCCGGGACGTGTCAGGAACCTTTTATTACTTGCACACATTTACACATGGCTTTGTTTAGTTGTTCAGGATCTCAAACATGCGAAATGCGCTCATAGGATAATCAATAAAACACTTTCTTTTCTTTTCTAGACTAGACACGGCAGCACATCCACACCCGATTCCTTTAAACCACGACTCTTCTCCATCTCGCATACGCCGTCGTTATTTTTGTTTGTACCTGCTCAAATAATTTCTAATAATGTCAAAGTCAGTAAGGTTTTAATTCAGGAGGTTTTAAAGATAAAGATCTCATTTTATTTTTTTATTTGTTTAAGTAATTACATTACTTACATTAAGTTGTATGAAAAATCATTTTACCGAAAGAGTAACTCTCGTTGTTATGGTTATTGTGTTCTATTCTGCACACTCGTACTGTACACACACACACACACACACACACACACACACACAGTAATGTACTGTACCTCACTATATTGTATACTAGTGTTAGCACCTGTCGTTGAATTTGTAGAAATATTTAAATGGCTAAAGCTAAAATTAATCTGATCAGCATCTGGCACATAACGGCTCATAACTTACTTTCTACTCAACATTATGATTTAATTTATGCCGCAATGTTCATTTTTCATAGTGTACATCTCATGTTTTCAGAGAAAGCATGCTGTATTGTGCTTTCTTTTGTCTTGCGTGAGTATTTTGCCAGATTGAAGGTGCATTGCTTCTGCAGACTCTGTGTTTACACACTAAACTACTGTGTGGATCGGCTCTGTTGAGTGATGCCTATAGCCACGCCCACCCGAGGGCAAAAGCAATATATTAACAGGAAAGCTGTGAGATAATCCGGCACATAACTGCTCATGACTTCACTTCTACTCAACATTTTGATTTCATTTACAGCGCAAAGTTTCATTCACTGTTCAGATGGTTATATGTGATGCTGTGACAAGATCTGGCTGCACAGACATTTTTAGATACATAAAATTTTCTGACTGGTTTCTGGTCCTTCGATGTATGAAATGTAAAGATATCCGTGAAAGAGTTCTGACCCATGTACAGACAAAACCTTTCTTTTTTTTATTTATATAGATATTTATATTAACCTACATGCTGTACTGCACGTATAAATAATAACCTACACGCCATAATATGCACAGACATACTAACCACAACACACTCGTACTATTTACACACACAGTAATCTACACACTCGTACTGTGCGAGTGCATGTTTGGTGTTTTGTCTCTCTCTCGGACATGGGTGGATTGAAACACAGCCGGCTTGAGCTCATGTTAATCACTAAACAGCTCGGTTTTAGATAAACTCTGTGTAGAATGTGCAGTGCCAGACATGTAGTGGACTTGTACACACTGAGGCCTGCAGTATTGTCTGTCTGTCTGTCTGTCTGTCCGTCTGTCTGTCTGTCTCCTGCAGCTGCTGTGATAAGGATGTTAATTATCCATTACTGTGTAATGAAAAACTGTACATATCCGCCTTTAATCTGGACCTCCATTAATGAGCCATAAAAATGTACAGAATGCTGTGTGTGTGTGAGAGAGTAAGATGGGAGTCCACAATAACTAAATGTGTGTTTATATGTTGTTTTCTGTCAGAATATCCTGTTTGCTTCACTTCAGTTGGTTTGACATCATATTTTCCTTTTTTTGTGTGTGACAGAGAGAGTGAAAGAAACCCTTGGGAAGCTCAGGTTCTCTGTAATTAAACTCGCGCTGCTCCCTTAGAGCTGCACTGAGGGAACAAGAACCAACATAAAAGAAGTTAATGGAATGATGAAAACACACACACACACACACACACACACACACACACACGCTCTTGTATATGTAACATTAAGGGCACTCTGCTTCAGATGTGAAATAATCAGGGATCTATAATGTAAAACCTGGCAACCCAAACGTCACCGCACATACTGTAAATCAGCATCATAACTAAAAGTAACTCACTTCTTGTATAGTTTCGGTGCAGTTGCCATTCTTTTATACAAGAGGTACGTTACTTTTATTTATTTTCAACAGAATTTAAAAACAGAAATTCATCTTTGTAATTCTTTTAGCAGCATGAAATTAGGATTTTTGTCGGCCATAAGAGGAGAGGATTGTTCCGCATTGTGTTGATTTTATTTAGTCTATCCGTAGCCGTTCCTGTGTGTGTTGTGCTTTTATGAGTGGTTTTGTGTGTTATCACATTAACCACCATGGAGTTATTGTCAGAGAGAAGAAAAGAAGCTGAAAGAAGCTCAAACTAACCTGACTGATCTCAGAGCAGCTGATCTGCGTGGCTAAACAGAGATAGTGCAGACAGGGCACTACACAATCTCCAGGGAGCTGACGAAGCCTGTATGGTAATGTGTGTGTGTGTTGAATTTATAACTCTTTTAACAATGGTCATTATCACAAAGCAGCTGTAAAGACTTCCAGATTTAGTTTTAACAAATGTAGATTTAGATCCCTAATGAGCAAAGCCAGAGGTGACAATAAAACTTGAGGAGACACTCCCGGTGCTGAGGTAAGGAGGAGGAACCCTCCAGAGCAACCAGACTCCAAAGCGAACCATTCTTATCTCAGTGACACCAGATAGTGTAATTATACATTCTCTAAAGTCAAACAGTAACAGGGCCTGTGGAAAAGACCTTTAGTATGGTAATTGAGGAAATGTTTAAATTCATTAGAGCTTTAAGCTGTGTGTGTGTGTGTGTGTGTGTGTGTGTGTATAAGGGGCATTCAAATCAAACTAGAACTTGTGAGGAAATTTCTGGTGAATAAAGGAATAAAGATGATTGACATTTACAGAAGACTTTAAGCACCGTATGGTGATGAGACTCGTATCCGCAGTTAAACATTTGAACATCTGAATGTTTTAGAGAAGGCCGTACATCCATGAATGACGATCCCAGCCGAGGTGGCTCAGAGCCACTTCTGTGGAACTCTACACACACACACACACACACACACACACACACACACACTCATTCACCAACACCACTCATACATTATAGGAACTCGGCTGGGAGTTATTGCCACGCCCTCCGTACAGTCCTGACCTCGCTCCAAGACATTTCCACATGTTTGGACCATTAAAAGAGTTCCTGGGAGGCCGGGGTTTTGTAAAGCAGGCAGTTCGATCATGACTCCAGCGTACTGAGAGAACTTTCTACCTAGAGGTATCCAAGCTCTAGTGACACACTGCGACAAGTGCATTAATGTAGCAGGGGATTATATAGAGAAATGAAGGGAGTTTTTACTCTCAGGACTGTGTTCATAAAAATGCATAAAAGGTTTTCATGCAAACTTAAATAATTCTTTGTCAATTGTTAAAAGTGCTATACAAATAAAATTGAATTGAATTGCTCTGTTATTCTGTACAATCAAAAGTCCCTCATTGACTTGTACGACTCTGGTATATTTAAGCATTTAAAACTTATGCCTATAGCATTCAAATTCAAAAGGCCATTATGCAGTGAAGTCATCTACTGAATGACGAATGAGACTCCACAGCCGTCTTTAGGGTATTCATGTTGTACCGATTACATAAAGTTGGTTCAGGCTGTGCTGAGGGGAGAAAGAGTCAGCATCACCAGCATCTCATCATGCTACCGTCAGAGAGAGCAATCAGGGTCTCCAGAAGGACTTGATATGACAGATGGAATAAAGAGAGCCAGAAATGAACACAGGCATGAGGGAACCCTGGGGCATAAAGTATTTCAAACATTAGCATACAATGTAAATAGTAAGTGAACAGAAATTAGTGTTTAATGGACAAAACCTCAGAAAGCTCAGAACGAACACAACCCTTTTGTTGCTCGTGATAATTAACGTAATAATCATAAATAGCATATGAGAGCTGATTAACATTTAGCCTAGCACATTGTTACAGTGGTCACTTATGAGCACATAAATGTGTGTGTGTGTGTGTGTGTGTGTGTGTGTGTGTGTAGGGGTATTTTATATCTTGATCCAAATGAAATGTCCTTACAAGGACAGGGACATGTGAGGAGGAGCCTGTGGCTCCATGGTTTCCTTTTGGTTACTGAGATTAAGGCTGGGGTTAGAGTCAGTCACAGCACAGTGTGGATGATCTGTATGATTATATTAGTGGAAGATCTGCATAAGACTGTGTGTGTATGAGGAAATACAGTGTGTACAGAGGATCTCGCCTTCTACGGTTATGAGTTTCTCTTTCTGTGTCTCTCTTCTGATGTAAATATGATTCTCTCACATTCACTGACTGGCAGCTAATTTTGTGTGTGTGTGTGAAAGAGAGAGAGAGTGTATCTGATGTTTTGACTGGTTATCCATGTCTTTGATCCCTGGAGGTGTGCTTGTATGTGTGCTTGTATGTGTGCGCGCGTGTGTGCGCGTGTGTGTGTGCGCGCGTGCGCGCTGGGCCCAGCTGCAGTCAGAGGCAGGTGGCTATCCTCAGGGTATGTAGATGTTGAAGAGTGTTTTACTCACACATATACACACACACACACACACACACACACACACACACACACACATACACCTTTAAACATAGTCACAATTCTTATGAATTGTGTGTGTGCGTGTGTCATCATGAGACGAAAACCCATGTCGATGTCCGCTGTGTTTCCGTTCCTAATAAGGACATTCTGCTCCGCGCTCGTATTGACACGTAACTGCCTTTATTTAAACACGGTTTGTTTAATGGGGTGAAGTCACACTCTGCACAAGCCCACAGTAAGTTTATGACATTACAGTCTCTTTATAAAAACAGTGTTATGCTTTTTCAGTCTTCTGCACTGTGATTGGCCATAATGTTCACTAGCTGTCCACTTTAGATCGTGTCTTACTGTAGCAGAGTGTCGCCGGTGGCTAAAGCACTTTCACTCTGGTGGGGTGCAGAGCTGCTGGTGCTGCTGGTGCTGACTCAGTCACACCTTACATCAACCTTACAACATCCGCGGTGTGTGCTGAGCTAACGGTGTTGATTATGGAGATAGGGCCTAGCCCCTGCCGTGATTGCTTCCTGAGTTAACTGTGCATGACACAGTGCTCCAATTTAAGGTACTAAATAAACTACATTATAAAGTCTCATGTATTAATTTTAATAACAGCAGCAACCCTGGTAATTGTCAGTGACACTACATGCACCAGGGCGGAGAATCGTGCTGTCAGTATCTACCAGTGGCTGGGTGAATGGGTGGGTTCAAACAGAGGAGGAAAAAAAATGAAGCCAAAATGTCTTCGAGGCCCTCTAGTGGCTGTCTGTGGTACAGTCTTAAACCCTGCCCATGTAAGACCAAGGCCAAAAACATGTGCTGCTGTAAACTGTTTTAACAGACGATCACAGCGGAATTCTTTGCCGTTGGTTTCATGTATGTTCATCAAAGCTAGCAGATGATTCTGATATTATAACTACGGCACAGGGCTTACCAGTTCTTTCTTACCCAGTTTATGTCACCTGGAAGATCTGGGACACCTCCTGTGTACTGATGGTGGCTCCCTGATGCCTGCAAATCTTATACAATATCCCAAAATTTGACACTGTCTACTAAGAAAAGTGATAAGTTCACTTAGCACAAGGTGAATTAGTATGCACATGCGCTCTCTCACTGGTTCAGTCAGAAAAAATAGGTTTGGTAATAATAGATTCGGAAATAGGTTCAGAAGTGACCTGCAAAAATATAATACGGTTTTATCACAGGTAACTTTTTCTAACATCTTTATTGTTATCAGAATATATTCCCTGTAGTTTAAACAGTGGTAGCATTATCTGACATGTTTTAACATCAATAATTTTGAAAATTGACTTAAGTTAACCATCCAAATCAAACTGTTACTATGCTAAGCATCAACCCACATGTCAGTGGCAGATTTATGGGCGGGGCACTAACGTGGTGAAGCATGACGTATTTTTGGTATGCACAAGCACAGTAAGCTTGGGTAGGACAGAGTGACAGGTTGGATAATATTTATAGTCAAGTCAATTTTATTTATATAGCGCTTTTAACAATTGACATTGTCGCAAAGCAGCTTTACACAATAAAAAGAAGTAAGTTTTTATGCAATGTATATGAATCAAAATGATAAGATTGTCCCTGATGAGCAAGCCGAGGGCGACGGTGGCAAGGAAAAACTCCCTGAGATGGTAATAGGAAGAAACCTTGAGAGGAACCAGACTCAACAGGGAACCCATCCTCATCTGGGTGATAACGGATAGCAGGGATTGATCAGCATAATAATGTGTACTGGAAGTTCAGTATAACAAGAGATGTGTTTAAAATTAAAATTAAAAGGAGTCCAGTTTGTTCCCGGAGGCTCAGGTAGACTGTAGGGGATTCCGGTCCTGAGTTATCGAACAACTGAAGTCACAGGTCCCCAGAGCATCACTCGATGACAGGACAGTCTTCATGGAAACCATCCCCAGCCACCATACGAATCCAGGCAGACCACACGGGGCATCCATGCGACGAGATCTCCAACCAGAAGCAGGACTCCAGGACGGGTTAGACGGCTCCAGAGGGCAGAGGGGTCTGGATCACTGGCAACTCAGGAGCGAAACATGTATAGCTCGACAGAGAGACAGACAGAGGGAAAGAAGAGAGGGAGAGAGAGAGGAGAGAGCAGAAAAGGGGAGAACAGAAAATAAGGAGAGATGGCAGTTAGGTCTGGTCACAGTCAACATGTATAAGGTGAATGTATATTTAGTGCAAAGTGCAAGCAGAGACTCCGGCAGGACTAACTATAACAGCATAACTAAAAGGGAGAGCCAGAAGGAAACGCAGACATGAGGGCTCCCTGAGATGTAAAGCAACCAATCACCTCACCGTCAACAAACCTGAGTGAACAATGAGAGTGGGGAGGACAGCATCTAAACATACCAGTTCACCAGAATACTCTACGTCCATGAGTCCCCCAGATCTGCTCCTTTACCTAAGGTTAATCTATTTACAAAAATGCTTGGCTAAATAAATAGGTTTTTAGCCTAGACTTAAACACTGAGACTGTGTCTGAGTCCCGAACATTAATAGGAAGACTATTCCATAACTTCGGGGCTTTGTAAGAAAAAGCTCTGCCCCCTGCTGTAGTTTTAATAATACGTGGTACTGACAGGCAGCCTGCATTCTTTGATCGAAGTAGGCGTGGTGGATCGTAAGACACTAGCAGTTCACTCAAATACTGTGGCGCGAGACCATTTAGAGCTTTAAATGTCAAAAGTAGTATCTTAAAATCGATGCGAAATTTCACAGGGAGCCAATGCAGTGTAGATAAGATAGGGGTGATGTGCTCGTATTTTCTGGTTTTAGTGAGGACTCTTGCTGCTGCATTCTGTACTAACTGAAGCTTGTTTATACACCTAGTTGAACAACCAGACAGTAAGGCGTTACAATAGTCCAACCTAGACGTGATAAAAGCATGAACTAGTTTTTCTGCATCATTTAGTGACAATATGTTTCTTATCTTGGCAATATTTCTAAGGTGAAAGAAAGCTATCCTGGTGATATTATCTACATGAGCTTCAAACGAAAGGCTGGAATCTATAATCACACCGAGGTCTTTTACTGTTGCACTTGATGGAACAGAAAGGCCATCTAAAGTTACAGTGTGATCAGAAAGCTTACTTCTAGCTACTTGTGGTCCTATGACCAGAACTTCTGTCTTATCAGGATTAAGCAGAAGAAAATTAATTAACATCCAATCTCGTATGTCCTGCACACACTGCTCGATAGGACACTGGAACTACTATCACAGCCTTCATTTCTTTATATTCTTCACCATTTCTTGGCTCCAAGATTTGTTTTAATGATTCAGGTGCACCCTTAAACAGGCTCGTGTGAAAATTGACAAAACTTTCAAAAACCTCATAACTGATTAGTTTTAATTGAACATCCCAGCAATAATTTCAATCGCATTCTTTTATTGTCACTGTGTTGGTAAAGAAGGAGGTAAAGAAGCCCAATTGAGGAGATTTGACAATACTGGAACTGGTTTAAGAACCCTTCAGCACATGATCAAAACCTGGAAGGAGAGCACTCACCAGTCCACTTTGAAGAATTGTGGTCAGAAAAAGTTACTCATACTTGGTGAAGCTAAATCAAAGCTAAAGAAAACTATGAAATCATAGTGTGTGTGACATTTTTGACCAGGCAGTGTACTGTATATCAGGGTTTCCATTAGCCAATAATTACCAATTATTTCTGGGTAAAATGTGTAAGAAACTATTAAAATTAAAACTACCAGGTCAAACGTTTCAGTAATAATGCTCTTACAACGCGCAGCTATAACGCAGGGTATCCCTTAACAGGACATTTGTTTTGATAGCGAAGCAGTCCATTACTACTAGAGTTTCAGGAATAAAAACAAAGGCGCCATTAAAAAGGTCAGTGTGCACTTTGATTATGAAGTGATGAGTGAATGAGCAGCTTCACCTCTCACTGAGGCTGAGTGCGGTGGCCGTGATGATGATGTGGCTTCATAGGTACCGTGATGTTGCCACAGCTCGGAAAGTGATCATTGAGTTCGGCGAGCTGTACCCTGACGAGGCTGTGTTGCCATAAACGGCCTGTGTTTTGCCCAGCGTGCCAGCAGAGAAGGGCTTCTTTTCCGCAGACTCTGGTGTCGTTCGGAGGACAGAGGGACAGAGGGACGCACCTTATGTGCAGTGAAACTGCAAAGACGCTTTCAAGATGTTTCATTTCTAGCCTGCAGCGGAAGTGTTAACAGCACTGTAAAAAGACGTGCAGTGCCTTGCAAAAGTATTCACACCCCTTGAACTTTTCCACGTTTTGTCTTGTTACAGCCACAATCGTCAAATGTATTTCACTGGGATTTTATGTAACAGACCAACACAAAGTGGCACATAATTGTGAAGTTGAAGGAAATGATGAATTTAAAAAAAAAAAAAATTATACAAATAAAAATGTGAAAAGTGTATTGTGCATTTGTATTCAGCCCCCCTTTACTCTAACTAAAATCCAGTGTGTCACCTTCAGAAGTCACCTAATTAGTAAATAGAGTGTGTACAGTAACTTAATATCTGTGTAACTTGGTATCAGTATAAATACAGCTGTTCTGTGAGGCCCTCGGAGGTTTGTTAGAGAACATTAGTGAACAAACAGCATCATGAATCCCAAGAACACCATTTATTATGTTCCTTCCACTTCAGACATTCAGGTTGGTCTATCACATAAAATCCCAATAAAATACATTTACGTTTGTGGTTGTAATTGTGACAAAATGCAAAAAAGTTCAAGGGGTGTGAATTAGTTGAATTAGACGTTTTTAACGGGCTACTGATTTTTATAAATGTATTAAAATATATTAAGGTTTTGCTTTATTATTATTGTTCACCGTTACTAGTCGATCTGATTAAAGTTTTTGTCATTCTTTCAACAAGCTTCATGTATATTCTGTTTACTTTTTTGGTGTACGCTGTTATAATAAACAGCGAAAGAGAAAATAAGAGCTCTGATAATCACTGTGTCAGGAGTCACCTAGAAGGGGACAGAAAAGTTAATGCTGCTGTGTCAGTGGGACGTCCTCACAAGCACACTACAGAAGTGTGTGTGTGTGTGTGTGTGTGTGTGTGTGCGCACACACATCACCTGATGTCACTCACTGTGCGTCATAAATGCGTGTCATTAAAACTGCAGTGGTTCGATCATTTAACAGGAAGTGCACATGAATTTACAGTTCATAGTTCACTTTCACATAGTGCACTTCCTGCTTTTCTACATTCAAACATAAATACACACTGATGCGGGTGTGTGTGTGTGTGTTTAAGCCATTAGCTGCAGATGTGCAACAGATGCCTTTCCTGATCCGAGAGCTTCCCCTGCACAGGACAGTGTGTGTTCACTTCAGGTGTGTTAATACTGTTTATATTACTGTTTCTGTCACAGAGATGATGTCGAGGTGTGTTTGTAGTGTGTAAGAGCGTTTTCACTCTGAACGCACAGGTTCATATCCAGAATCTGTTCTTGAAGAGTCTAGTCACTACATGTGTTTTCACAAGAAGACACTTGAACTGTGCATCGGTGGCTATTATGCTATTGCTATGAGGCATTTTAATCGAATCTCTAAACAATATGAAAATGTGGCGTTTTTATTCATTTATAGCCACTTGTATTAAAGTGTTTTCTTTGCTTTCTCCGAGGACTGAGACAGCTGTGTGTGTCCCGCACACAGCATGTCCTCCTCTTCTGTTGTAAAATGAAGCCTAGAATGTCGCCCACACCTGACCACACGTACTAAACTCTCAGGGCGTGAGACCTCGGTCTGTAAAGAAGCTAAAATTCGTACATGTGTGTACCTTCCTGGTCTGGGTTATGATGCCAGACTGTTTTCTGTTCTGTTCCCTGGAGGATTCCTGGTGTATTATTTAATGCATTAATTATAGCATCGTTTATTTACCTTTATTAAGTACCTGGTAAGGCTTGTGGTGCATCTGGTGGGGGTCTATGCAAAGAAACACTTTCATTTCTAATGAAACATAAAATAAAAGCAGTAATTTATACAAATACTAGAGTTAGTACGCATTGTTGACGGTTAAAGGGTAAAAATTGTAAAAAGTTAAAGCTAAAAATAATCTGATCAGCTTTCTGATCAGCTCCAGGACCCCTGCGACCCTGAATACAGGATTAAGCGGTATAGAAGGTACCGCTAAAGATACCGATAAAGCACGCTTCCGGAATTAGTTATGCTCACAATCCAAGGTTCCACGATACTGCAAATGTTTATTTTGAAACTTTCATTAAATTCATTAATTAAATCATTCAATTTTGTCCAGACCGTTTTTTGTGATGCTGTGACGAAATCTGGCTGGACAGACAGACAGAGATACAGACGGAAACTTTTCTGAGACTGGTTTCATACATCCTCCAATGTATGAAACATAATGATATCACTGAAAGAGCGAGTTCTGACCCATGTACAGACAAAACCTCTCGTTTATTTAGACAGATTAAATATTATCTCCAACAGTGTCTTAGGCTTAGATATTATGTCTGTTAACATCTCAGCAACATTGTGGTTCTCCACCCTGGCCCTGGAGGACCATGTCCTGCACATGTTCGTGTTTGCCTGCTCTTTTTTGATTCTGAAAAGGCTGTTAATTAGTTGCCTGTTAGACCAAATTTTCCCCTCGGTTCGCTGTGCCTGTTCCCAGTAACATAATGTGATATAGAACATATGGACTATCTTTAATTTATATGGCCCCCTTTTGTTTTACATTTTTTACATGCTGGTTATGATTTATTTCCAGAGTCCAGATGTCATGTGGTGTGACTGAACATATAAGTGCAGCTTTGAAAGCATTAAACAGCAACATCCTTGCAAGCATCTGGATTTATTACACATTAAAACATCAAAAGCTTTCAGTACTGCTACGTACAGTAGTTGCTGGATATGAGAGTCATGTGGTGTGACCTCAAGGAAATAATAAAACACTTATTTAATCTGTGACTGTAAACTGTAAGAATCACGCGACATGACCGCTGTATGTGGAGCAACAACTTCCATCTGCCCTTCCTGGGGTTTTATACTGAGCTCAGAGTTCATACATACATACATACATACATACATATACACACACACACACATACACACACACATACATGAAATTTGCAAATTAAATGTATTTTGGAACGTCTCCAGGGAGCTACAAAAAATGCTATTTTGGTTATATATTGTACAACATATCTATATATCTAGCAATTACATTTAATTAAGCTATGATCCTGAAGTAAAACATGAGTATTTTGTTAGATGAAGAAGAAAAAAAACTACCACACCATACAGTGTTAACGTTGTTGTACTGGTCTTATTCTGTCTTCTTAGAGGAAGTTATGTATTCACATAGTGAAGTGAGGAGAGGTTGTCCTGAAACATTTATTCCAACTCTCTTTATTGTTTTGAAAATTCTCAACAGACATACAGCATAGATCCAACAAAAGGCATATTCAAATATAAAAACATAATTTGTGTAAACAAAGGTGCAACTGTATCCCACAGTCCCCCCACCCCCCACCCATCCTATCACAGGCCATTCCCCATATGCACTAAGCATATACACATATATACATATACACACACAGGGGATGCAGAATGAAGTGGATGAGATAAATGATAAATAGTAAGTGAGGTATGTAAACGCATACATACATACACGCACACACATACATGCACACACGTCTGCATACAAATGCACATACATATACAAAATAAAATAAAGTAAAAAGTAAATAAATAAAAAAACAAAAAAGGGGGGCAGAATAATAAATAATAAAAAAAATAATAATAAATGCAATACTGCGCGGGTATTAGTCTTAAAGTTGGTCAGTGACCATGTAGAAACTAAAAAGTTCGGGAGCTCTGGTTAGAGCGACTACTCCATCTCACAGCGTAACCGGAAGTCCGTCCTGAAACATTTAATCCCAAACATAGCTAAAGCCTCTTCCTCTCTCACTCTCTCTCTCACTCTCTTCCTCATTCTCTCCTTCATTCTCTCCTTCATTCTCTCCCTCTTGCACTCTCTTCCTCATTCTCTCAGTCATTCTCTCCCTCTCGCACTCTCTTTCTCCCTCTCAAACCAAATCCTGTTTGCCCCTATGGGAGATTATCAGTAAGTTTATATGATATTTATTTCCCAGCATTCCTTGTGGACATAAATTTCATTAGTAGACAGAGAGATTTGCACCGAGGCTTTTGCCACCCGGGGTAAATCCCTGAGCTAGTTATGGCTAATGTCATTCTGCACCGCGCTCTGTCAGCCTTCACTAATGTAAGTCTGTAGACGTCTGCCAGCGTGAGGTTTAACTGTGTGTTACAGATTAAGAGTCAGTAAGAGTTCTGGAAGCAGCAGAAACACTGACGTTTGTTACCAGCTCACTTTCCATCTTATTGTTCATTTATATTTCCAAACAGTGATGTTGTACATCTGTTAGCTGGTGTTTATATCCAGTCAAAATGACGTTTTTAAAGTGATAACAGTCTGATCCCTGGAGGCGGGCTCTTCTGACGGAGCGCTCTAATCGTTTGAATATGGTAATTAAAGGGATTTGGATGTTTTTTGTGTAAATTGTGTTGAAGATTATTCCCAGCTTTCACTGAGCAGCCTTATCTGGTGTGTAAGCAGCACACGGTCTGCCTTCTCCTTCACTAATCTAAACCCCAGTCGCACGGCGAGCGACAGACGACTGTATCTGAGTGCGAGAGGCGTGGCTTGGCTCGGAGGGGGCGGGGCTGGATGTCAGCGAGGGTGATCTTTCTCTGGACCCCTCTGTTGTCATAAATTCAACAAACAGTTTCCCTCTGAATAAATGATCAGAACTGATAATGTACTTAATCACAGCTTAGGATCTAATGCTGGAACAACATTCTACAACACTGAGCGCGTTACACACTCTCCACACACACATATCTGCTGTAGGTGGCTTTTATCGCTGACAGGCATATTTAATATGTCTGGATTATTGGACCGCTGTGTGTGTGTGTGTGTGTGTGTTTACATTTCATCTATTTTATATCCTTCTCCCTTTCAAACTTGTCTCCATGACAACATCAAGCTGCGTGTGTGTGTGTGTGTGTGTGTGTGTGTGTGTGTGTGTGTGTGTGTGTGTGAGAGATGTGGCAGACTGACAGCTCAGCAGTTTCTTTTCCACAGTACTTGCTGACCTTGTTGTCCTTTGTACTCCCCTGAGCTTGCAGGTTCTGGAACATGTCTCTGTGTTGTGTGTGTTGTGTGTCTGTATGTGTGTGTGTATACGCGTACAGAGTCCCATATGTTAATAAACGGGTGTGTACGATGTTTCCATACTGAGCTTTAATTAAACTGGGTGTTGCTTTAAGACTGAGGCAAAGACTAAGAATGAGACACAGACGACAGAAAGAGTGGACAGACAGACAGAGGGACAGACAGACAGAAAAATACAAAGATGCAGACAGAGAGAGAGAGAGACATAGAAGACAGAAATGCATATGGTAATTAAAGGAGTTGACATGTTCTCTCTCCTCTGGTCCTACAAAGCTCTTCCTGTACAGAGAGCGTGATGGTAAGAGTGTCAGAGGTGAGAAGCTGTGCGTGTGTGCGTGTGTGTGTGTGTGTGTGTGTGTGTGTGTGTGTGTGTGTGTGTGCGTGTGTGTGGGGTTCTGGTCCAAAGTTGAGTGATGGTGCTTTGTGGTGGTGCTGGTGTTGTTTGTGATGGTACTGTGTGTAGAATGTGTTTATCTTTGTTTTTTTGTTTTTTTTTGGATTTTTCTCCGATTTTCTCCCTAATTTAGTCGTGTCCAATTCCTCCCCGTCACTAGGGGGCTCCCACATTAAGGCTACTACTACCACTCAGCCGGGAGGGCCGAAGACTATCACGTGTTTCCTCCGAACCATGTGACGCCAGCCGATCGCATCTTTTCGAACTGCTCGCTCGCGCATGTTTAACGGAGGAGTTCAGTGTTGGGAACGCAACATGTGTCTCACATACAGCAGGTCTTTCATGAACAGCACATACACACGTGGACAAAATTGTTGGTACCCTTCGGTCAATGAAAGAAAAACTCACAGTGGTCACAGAAATAACTTTAATCTGACAAAAGTAATAATAAATAAGAATTCTATGAATGTTAACCAATGAAAGTCAGACATTGCTTTTCAACCATGCTTCAACGGAATTATAAAAAAAAAATGAACAGGCCTGGACAAAAATGATGGTACCCCTAACTTAATAGTTTGTTGCACAACCTTTTGAGGCAATCACTGCAATCAAACGATTCCTGTAACTGTCAATGAGACTTCTGCACCTCTCTGCAGGTATTTTGGCCCACTCCTCATGAGCAAGCTGCTCCAGTTGTTTCATGGTGTAAAACATGCACACACACGCGTGTACACACACACACATACACACACAGAGCTAACCACTTTAAAAGGAGTAAAGTTTTTATAGGATAACTTTGTAGTGTGCAGTCATTAGAGGGAGCGGAAATACACATGAACACCATGCACACACACGTAGCAGATGGAGAGTGTGTGTGTGTTTGATGTTTCTAGTTGGGTCATTGCTAACATGCCATTGTTATTGTTGTCGCTGTAACTCATGAACAGAATCAGGAACATCTCAGGAACAGGAGTCTCTCTGAGACACCACAACCTGCTCAATGCTGTATCTTACTGCGCTCACACACAACTGAACACGACATGTAACAAGGAGGCGGAGCTAAACAAGCTAATCAGATTACCCCGTGGAGTTGGAGCAGTGTGCCGTTAGTTACATTATATAGATGTTACTTGGGGCCCCAAGTGCGGTGACCACAGTAACAAAAAGAATTGTGATTTTCTGTGAAATGAATGAAACAACAAATAATAATTTGCTGAATTACACAAGATGTTAGTTCTCATTTAAAGAAATAATCGTTTTACTGGTTATAGATACATACATCACCAAATGTGGTTGTACCAATTTGGGTGTATCACACGCTCCCCAGCAATAAAAGTGGCTCCTGACACTTAAAAGTCAACAACTGACGGATAACAATACAGATAATAACAAGTAACCTTCGTAACCCTTCAAGCGTCTCAAAAAGTCTCTTATGCAGTATCTCTGAATATTCACTTAGTGTCTTTCATTTCAGAAGCAAGGAACGGCATATGGTATCTGCAAATATGGGTTTGTTGTAGGGAGAGGGGGTCGTGGGGAAAAGGTATGGTAATACAATTAGGATACATTGCTGGCTGGACATTGACCGCATTCACAGTTGGACAAGAACTATAGTCTGTCTGACCCAGGGATGGATAAGTGAATATCCTAGTTGGTCGTCTCTGTCTGGTGGACTGCCTCAAGCGGGGTGATGTCTCTAGGTTTAAGTCCTGTTCTGGTTCAAGACATGATGTTGGTTGGGGGCTGGACCCTGGACTCTCCGTTTCCTCATGAAACTGTGGTTCTTCCTGGCCATCATCCGACAGCAGTATGGTATGTGCCCTCCACATTATCCATGCTTGTCACCTGTTCCTTTTCAGCATCAACACACTGTTCTTGCTCTGGTTGACAATTTTTGTCTGGTCCTGGTCTGCGGTGTGACACACTATGAGTTTGCTCAGTTGCGTGCGGATGCTCAGTTTGAGGATAGTTAACAGGAATGCGAAACCAATAGAAAGGTGCATCATCTTCTGAGTCACTGATTTCTGGGCTTTGTAATTGGTCAGGAGTCTTTGATCTTTCTTTGGACCTTTTATCTTTCTCTTGTGACTTGATAGTGGGGTTCTGTACTATATCTACTGGCAAGTCATTTACCTGCAACAGCAAGTTCCTGTGTACGGAGTGGACGTCCCCCTGTCTCCGGACTTACTTTATATACCGGATTGTCTCCAACCTGCTCTCTCATGACGTAGATGGTTTGTTCCCAGTAAGACCTTAATTTGCCAGGCCCACCTCTCTCACTTAAATTGTGCACCAGTACTCTGTCTCCAAGCTGTAGCGTTACTCCCTTGCACCTTTTGACATAGTGCATTTTACCTTTAGAGCTTGACTGTCGACTGTTGGTGCTCGCGATACGGTATGCCTCCACCATCTTCCCTTTCCACTTATCAGCATATCCATGTGACGTTTTAGCATTTTCCGTCAGGAGGCCGAAAAGAAGATCTACTGGAAGGCAAGGATGTCTGCCGTACATCAGGTAACGTGGTGAAAATCCGGTGGCCTCATGCTTGGTACAATTATAAGTGTGAATGACATGGGGCAAATGGTTCTTCCAATTTTGTTTCTCTTTTTCTCCCAAGGTACGAAGCATCTGAAACACAGTTTGATTCAATCGCTCGACAGGGTTGCATTGTGGATGATATGGAGAGGTCCTCGAGTGGCCCACACCTCCGAATTGTCTGAGAGATTTGAACAGTTCATTTTCGAATTCCCGACCCTGGTCGTGGTGGAGTTTAGATGGGTATCCGAACTTTGTCTTTGTCTCCGAAGTCATTAAACAGGCTGCTGTTTTAGCTGTCTTGTTTTTGGTGTTTTTGGTGGAGTAAGTCTGGGCAAACCTGGTGAAATGGTCCACCAAAACTAGGATGTACTCAAAGCCACCTTTGCAAGACTCTAGTTCAACTAGACTAGTTCAAGTGGCGCATTAGATGTTATGCTGCCCATGGGCGCTCTCTCATGTGTTGCTGGTTTCTTTTGCTTTATGCAGGGACATTTCCTTGTGACATATTCCTTGATCTCTCGTTTCATGAAAGGCCAATAGAAACGCTCCCTTCGCCAGACTCAAAACCTTGAGCCCATAGTCAAAACCAATGGCCCATGTTGTTATGGAGGTGTGCGAGAGCTACCTGTTTATAAACGGCAGGCAAGACCAGTTGTTTCCGTTCTGTGGTCTTCCTGTACAGGAGGCCATTTCTCTATATACAATCGACTCCATTTTCTTAAAAGTCTTTTGGTGTCAATATCAGCTTTAGCTTGGTCCTCTTCTGACAGCGTGATGTCAATTTCCTTCATCTCTAAGACTTTCCCAATCACAGGATCTGCCCTTAGCTTTTGGATTAATTCGTCATGACTGATACATGTCTGTAGTGGCTCTTTTAGAGGCTGATCTGAGGAAGCCAGGCTGAGGGCCGCAATCAATGGTACGTCTCCTTGCTTAGCTCTCCTGTTCCCCTCCCAAACTGCATTGACTGCGTCCTGTGACGGTTCTTCCGAACACTTTTTTATGAAGGTAACGATGTCAAGCGGACAGCGAGACAGCACGTCTGCATCAATGTTGACTTTCCCTGGGCGGTGCTTTATGTCAAAGTGGAAATCTGCGAGTTGTCCCACCCAGCGGTGTCCAACAGCATTTAGCTTAGCTGTGCTTAAAACATATGTCAGGGGATTATTATCCGTAAAGACGGTGAAATGGGGTGCATAAAACAGATAATCTTTAAATTTGTATCTGGATACAGAACCGCTCCCAGACCATTCTGCGACGCGTTCGTGAGGAGGATAAAAGGGCGGGTAAAGTCGGGATAGGCTAACACTGGTGGCTGGGTAAACATGTCAATTAAGCGCTCAAGGTTATCTTGGTGTGCTCTTTCCCATTGTATTGGAGCTCGAGATGACTGTTGGGGATGCTTTGTTCTGCCTCTGGCTGGTTTGGGGTGGGGTGTGTCAGTTTTGACTTGGAGCAAGTCGTACAGAGGTTTTGCACTGTGTGAGAAATCCTGCATGTATGTCCGATAATAACTCAGAAATCCCAGGAGCTGTCTGACATCTCCTACTGTCTTGGGTCTCCTGTGTTTGAGTGCCTGTACTGCCTCAATGTCTTTAGGGTCTACTTTCACTCCCTCCGCAGACACTAGGCGACCGACATATCGAACCTCTTTGCGAAACAGCTCACACTTTTCTGGTTTAACTCCATGGCGTTGTAAGGCCTTGAGAACTTTATGCAAAACTTGGACATGTTCTAAAACTAACAGTTTTTGGATGTATTCTTTCACTTCTCTATAAAGGGGCTTTGGGATGGATGCGTAGGCTCTCTGGACTGGTATGTCGTCTTTAAGTCTGATTTTCATTTGTAGTGAGGGAATACACCCTATGTCGCCACTGTCACGAGAGAATGCCCGACACTCTTTAACTAACACCTTTTCAACTGACTTTTGTTGGTCTGGGCTGAGGTGACTAAGGTCAACTGGTGGCAGCTAGGGCTCAATAAGAGGATCACAAGGAGGGGTGGTTTTGTCTATCCCTGTGGCTGATATTGCGTCTGGGTTAGGCTGGTTTGACGTGGTTGCTAGCGTTTCTGTTTCTATTAGTTTGGCGACATGTTCCAAGCTGTGCGTCTTGGCAGGAACACATTATCTTTTGAGTGGTTGGATATGGGAATCTTAACATAGGGTCTCTGTGTGCCGTTAACTTTCAGGAGTCCCTCTCCTATACTCAGATGTCTTAAAGCAACATTATCTTCAACAGGTTCATACAGAACTAGGGGGTCAGCGATGTTAAAGTTCTGAGGTACCCTGCACCATACTTGAACTGCTTTCCCAGCTGGGACAGTAACATTATCTTTTCCAACCCTCACTGTGACCGGAGTACAGTCTGTCTTTCTCGGCACCTGTATGAAATTGACCATGGCTGCCACTTGCTCCTCGTCAATTCCAAAAGCTCTGTGTAGAAAGCTGTACAGTACAGCAATAGCATCCTTGTCTGATTGTTGTCTTTGGATGATGACCCCCAGCACATTTGCTCCGACTAAGGGTTGAGGAAGTGGCAACTGACTGACTAGGAATGGAGCATTTAGAGTAAGATTGGGGTCTTCGTGACCAGCGAGCGTAACAGTGAGTTCAACCCACCCATCATATGGGACTGCTTGGCCATTAACTTGCATAAACCTCAAGTTCATTATCTAGTAATTCTCTTAGAGGTCTCACAGGGTGGTTGGTGATGTACTTCTTAATCCACTGCCTGTTCACTATGCTTACTTGGGAACTAGAGTCAAATAATACTGTTACAGGGTAGCCACTAATCAAACATTTTAAAGTACTCTTCTTACCTACTAGGGGACTTGGCATGTTGTAGTGCTTTGACAGGAGTACGTGCGGGGTTCCTTTTTATGACATCTAAGCCACTGGTTCTGATGTCTGGTACGTTGTGTTGCAGGCTGTGTTGGAGCAGGGTTTACAGGCTGGGACTGGGAGTCAGCGTTGGTGTCTGGCTGTCCCTCGACAGAGACCTGTTCCCGTTTCCCTGAGACTTTGTTCGCTTCAGACACCCAACTGCTCGATGTCCAGACTCGCCGCACACAAAGCAATGGCTACAGCCCTGGAGGTTTAGTTCAGTGCACTTTTGACAAAGGGACGTTTTCTGTGTTGGTTTGTGGGGGGTTTCTGAAAGACAGCTGTAGTGGTTGAAGAAAGGGATGTGGGTTGGGGTAGGGAGAAGCCTGAGTGGCTGGGGATGGGCAAAAGTGGTGTTGATTCGCCGATTTCAGTTCCATTAAACTGGTTACCATATCAGTTAAAGTTTGTACCTGGGCTGCGAGGTGTTGAATTGTTTGGGCAGTGTTCTGTTCCTTGGCTGTGGCTGCTTCCTTTGTTTCCAGTACAGCACTCTGGGCTTGTGAAGGCTTTTGACGAATTACCTGACTTAACCTGCGCTGATGTTCATTCTCGTCGCTAATTATTTTAGTGACTTCTCGTAGTATTTCTTCATCAGCAACATTGTTATTTAAAGTAAGTGGTCTTAGTCTTTGCCTCAACCTTGGTAGACTGTGTGAAGGAAGACTTCTTGTATAGTCTTTGGGTCATATGAAATGTCTGTGTTGGCCTGTTTGGACTGAAAGAGGAGTTTTTGCTTAAGTCCGATCATGCGGTACAGAAACTGGTGGGGTGACTCTTGATCGGCTTGCCTCGCACACATTAACTCCTGGAACATTTCAGTTACTGCTTTTTCTCCAAGGTGGGACCTCAGGAAGCACTGAAGTTCGAAAATTGACAGTTCATCTTTTAGCATCAGCATGTCTCTAAAGGTGCCAGGTTTGACAATTCTCAGTACGCCCCTAACAATCTCCGCTTCTGCAAATCCTTCTCTTAGGCCCTCATTGATCTGCTTAGTGAGACTGTTGTAACTAATATCAGAACTGTTGTCTCCAATCTGTCCTCCGAATAATTTTAATTCTCTATGAGGTAGATAGGAAAGGTCTTTTATAGTGACTGGTCTCTCCTGAGTGAAGAACTTACTGAAGTCCTGGAACTTACTTGTGGTTGGCTTGGCTGGCTGGGTGTGGTAGCAGGTTGGGGCCCTGTGACTTCATACTGCTTCAGCTGCTCCATCAGTTCCTCATACACTCTTTTTAACTCCGCTATTGATTGTGCTTTCGTGTCTCCTCTTACATTTGTGATTAATAGATTATAAGATGATGGTGATGAGTCTGATATCATGTTCGACGGATAGGGACTGGGCGTGGCGAGTGTCTCCTGTTCAGCTATTTCACTGGCTGGTAACTCTGCAGGGTAACTCTTTTTAATAAGCTGGTCTATTCCATCATTCAGCATCAGAAGCTGACTCAACCCCTCGTCCTATAGTTGTAGCAGAGTGTCGGACTGAATGTAGGCAGTGACATTGTCCATACAGCTTTCTTCATCGGTCTGTTTAAACCGGACTGGGTCTCCATTGTCTGTAGCAGTATTCATGGCTAGCTTGAAGAGCTGCATGTTAGAGAGTCCAAACAAGCGCCTCCGGATGCTCCATGCCAACTTCTTTTGCTCTGTAGACATTCTGCTTGTTTAACTACAGTTGTTTCTACAATTTCTATCGTGATGAGTGCGCACTATTCTGTCTCTACAGCAGTCTGGCTCCCTTTTGTGGCAAAGATACCTCTTCACTCTTGATCATCATCTCTCCTTGAACACCCACTGGCTGGCTGAGCGGAAATAGTGGCCCACTCGCTGTCACGGTTCAGAGGAGAGATCCCGGACGAGCCCCCACAGTTTGTTACGGGCCCCAAGTGTGGTGACCACAGTAACAAAAGGAATTGTGATTTTCTGTGAAATTAATGAAAAGACTGAGACAAAAGAAACACAGGACCATGCGATTCTTTCTCCAGATTACGTCTATTAAATCACTTAAACTCAAGTACATGTTTCACAATCAATGCATTCTCTGTCCAGCATATTTAACTTATGTAAAACATAAATAAAGTGCATTTGCATCAATTAAATTAAATCAGTTGGATGTATAACAACTTCCAGTCGCACATTTACTCAACTCTGAGCAGAAACCTTACAAGTTACAAGTAACAATGCAATATTGCATTGGTTTCCCTGAGACATAGTGCTATCACATATTTTAATTATTCATAAGCATTATATAACACTTGAAATGCTCTGCGTGTGTTAGAAATTAGCTTTATCAGCCTATAAAAGTGTACAGTAACCTCATCAGATGTGACATCATATTCAAGAAATAAAGCTATCAGTACTGATATTATTATTAAAACTGTAAACAAAATAATACATAAACTCTCAGCAGTTTTCTTAATACTCAATTATGAACTTACTCTGTTTAAAATAGCTTATTGACATGTAAACTTAGTAAACTTTAAGTATCAATTGGAGTGGTATATGTTTCTTCAAGGCAAAAGAAAATGTTTAAATCTGGTTTTCTGTGCAAACAGAATGAATGGCTGCGCACGAGCGAACTCTCGCGATAATAGCGCGAGTCATCGTGAGATTACCCGCGGCTCGGTTTTAACTTATTCAAAAGTTTGCTCAAACCTTCACTATGCGGTTTCCAATAAATACATTTGTTACACAAAGTCTAAAACTTTATCCTTGGGTGGTTTAAACACAGTACTGACCTGTGAAATGAATGAAAAGACTGAGACGAAAGGAACACAGGACCATGCGATTCTTTCTCCAGATTACGTCTAACCGGAAACCAGAGGTCCCATCAGTATACGCACCCGGGAACAAATAATAACCGCATTAAAGGTTTCGGTCCCCTCCTACATTGTCTTATTCAATATACCTCACCTTTCCCTTTCATTACAGGATGTCTTGCTAAATAACAAATAATAATTCGCTGAATTACACAAGATGTTAGTTCTCATTTTAAAAATAACCGTTTTACTGGTTATAGATACATACATCACCAAATGTGGTTGCACCAATTTGGGTGTACCACATAGACATGTGTAAAACTGTGTTTTGTGCTCAGATTGGGTTTTCACCCACTTCAACTCTCACTCACGTGTTCAAATTCTATTTCTAAACTCTGTCCTGTGTGTACTCAATATCTCAAAGCTGTGCTTGCTCAAGTCCAGCCAATCAGAGTTTAGAGGAAGGACAACACCAGCCAATCAGAAGCTGGAGGGCGGGTACATTCTGACGTTTCTGATTGGCTCCTTTGCATGCCTCTGATGTTGCATTTATTAATGTATACATTAGTTTATATCAGTAGCCAGAGATGGGCGTGGTGTCCATGGTGAAGTGAGAGATGGGGAGCGACACTACCTGCCAAGTGAAAGGGGAGAGAGTGACTGTGGGGCAGAACAGTGTCCTCAGCAGAGGGTATGGATGTCCTTGTCCGAGTCAGGGACAGAGGCTGGTAGATGTATGGAGTCCTCCTCAGTGCCCCTGTTTTTATAAAATCTGCGCCAACTTCATGCATTTGTTCTGATTCTGTCGTCACACACGGCTTAGTCCAGATCGATTGTGTTGCTGTTAAATTGTCCAAAATAACTGCCTGTGTCTGTTTGCTTGTGCATTTCTCTAACTGTCTGTCTGTCTGTCTGTCTGTCTGTCTGTGCATCTGTATGTTTTATTTGCCCCAGAATAAAATTCAGACATACAAATCAGTAAAGAATCCAGATGTACATAAAAGCAACAAGGCAGGAAGTTAATATTACACCCAGTGTTTCATTGCTATGCGGTCATGTGTGTGTGTGTGTGTGTGTGTGTGTGTGTGTGTGTGTGTGTGTGTGTGTGTGTGTGAGTTGGACTCCACATGGGTGTAATATCTGTGCTCTTTGTTGTGTTCTATTGAACATCAGTAGTGCCCTGAGTGGGGTGTGTCACTCTGACGCCTCTCAGACGCAGTGAGGGACTGCAGTGACCTGTTCATGAGGAGGCCAGAGTTTGTCTTTTGTGGTGATGTGTAGCTGAGTGTCAAAATCAGAAACATCAGAGTCTCTCTGTGACACCACAACCTGCTCAATGCTGTAGCTTACTGCGCTCACACACGACTGAACTGAGAGCAGAATTCCTCTGCAGTGTAAAAGTGCAGCGTTTCTGAGAGATACAATACATGGCCAAAAGTATGTGGACAGCTCTCCATCACACCCATGTGTGGTTCTTTACCAAACAGTTTCCACACATTTGAAGCACATAATTGTGTAGAATGTCACTGTAGCGTTAGTGTTTCCCTTCACTGGGAGGCCCGAGCCCTGATCCAGCATGGCAACGCCCCTCCACAGAGTCAGCTCCATGAACGTGTGTGTGTGTGTGTGTGTGTGTGTGTGTGTGTGTGTGTGTGTATGTTAGGGTCAGAGTGGATGAGCCTTTATGCTGAATTTCCTTTTTTTGTTGGTATTTTGTAGTTCTTATCTGTGGATACACACACACACACACACAGTATAAAACAGGGTGTTACTGCTGCATGTAATTAACAGTTCTGTGTGTTTGTGAGAAAAGAAAATTATGCAGGAGCTAAAAATGTCAACCAGTAGTTACTGATACTACACCTGCTGTGTGTGTGTGTGTGTGTGTGTGTGTGTGTGTGTGTGTGTGTGTGTGAGAGAGAGAGAGAGAGAGGGAGATGGAGGAAGGGAGAAAAAGAGTAAAGAGGAGGATAATGAGAGAAAGAAGAGAGTGAGAGAGGAGGAGAGAGAGGGAGTGTAGGGTTTAGTAAGGGAGTAGTGCTTACACAGAGCAGCAGCTTCTCATTTCATATACTAGTTCTGCTCTGTCTCTGTCTCTCTCTGTCTCTCTCTCTCTCTCTCTCTCTCTTGCTGGTGTACTGTGACATGAACTTCAAAGTGGAATATAAGGAACTATACTCTCTATACGGAACAAGAAGATAATCAGGACTAAAATTGTGAGAGACACTGTGTGTGTGTGTGTGTGTGTGTGTGTGTGTGTGTGTGTGTGTGTGTGTGTGTGTGATGTCCATCACCCTCATGTCTACTATGATGAAGTCTGGACTTCCTACTCGTGCTGTGCTGCCTCAGCGCACTGGACTAAACACACACTCACATCCCAGCACGCTCAGATACACACACACCGGGGCAGGTACTCCGCCCTTTCAAACCGACAGGCAGCAAGAACCAGCAGACATGCAGGTTAGTGTGTGCATGCGTGTGTGTCTTTTACGTGTGCGAGATCACGTTTGCTATGCAACAGTTCTGACTCTCTCTTTCTCTCCCTCTCTCTCTCTCTCTCTCTCTCTTTCTCTCCCTCTCTCACCCGCTCTCTCCCTGCTCCCCCCCCCCCTCTCTCTCTCTGTCTCCCCCCCCCCCCCCCCCCCTCTCTCCCTCCCTATTTATCACTGTATGAGAACCGGATCTCTCCACAGTGACAGGATCCTTTGACCCAGTCTAATATCTATCAGCTCTGTTTGAAGCAGAGAGACCCTGAACACTCAGGTGGGGTTTGGTGCAGGTGTTAGGAGGTTAGTAGTAGATAACATCAGTAACACACAGCGTTCCAGCTTTAACAGCCCTCAGGTCATCACTCACACTCCTGCTTTAATCACGCTTTCAACAGACCTGCTCTGTGTATGCGTGTGTATTGCGTGTGTGTGTGTGTGTGTGTGTATGTATATGTGTAAGTCTATGTGTGTGTTTTTGTGTGTGTGTGTGTGACTGTTAACTAGCAGTGACGTCCTCTATGTAATCCTTTTAGTGATATAAAGATTAAAATTTGACTGATATGGGACTAAATCTCCTGTCCAGTCTGTTTCTTAAGAGCTAAAGAACTGTAGATTAGCCATACTAATAAGCTAGTTAGCTAGTATCAGTATAGCATACAGATTGAAGCTGCTGTAGACAAGGTTTAATTCATTTTTGGTGTAAAATGGAGTGTTTTTTCACAGGATTTATGTATGGTGTCTTATGCACACAGAGATGAGCCATCTCACAGTGAGACTACTAGCTATCTACATTGGTAAAATGCACACAGCTTCCACTGTAAAGATTACAGTAGTTAACTAGTACGTTTACATTTACAGCGTATGGCAGATGCCTTTATCCAGAGCGACTTTTACATTATCATCTCATTATGCATCTAAACCGTTCAAGGTTAAAGGCCTTGCTCAAGGGCCCAACAGCGTTCATGGAATCTCTACTTTCCTGGCAATGCTCGGCACTGTGTGGCCAAAAAAAAATGCTAGCTGCAAAAAAAAAAACACGTTAGTGCCAAACTCAACAACAATGCTGAACGTCAATATGGATTCAGTATCAAGCAGTTTTCCTGGCTTAATCATTATTAGAAAGTGTTTGAGATGCCCACTGCATACTGAGTCCATTTTTAAGATGGTGATCACAAACTTTTAGCTGGTGTTGATAATCCCAGCCCTTGACGTAAGAAGTGTCTTTGTTCTAGCCCAGCAAATTGTTGGTGCCACCATGTAACCGGTGTGTCTGACTGAGGGCCGGTGTTTTGGCGGTATGCAAACCCAGAACTGAATTGGAATTGGGCACCCGCTTTGAATTAGCTCAGGGGAAAAGGGGTAACCTGGAATATTCCGATCAGTCGGCCAACGCCTTAAACACCCTCTACCCCTGCCCTGTACGGCTAGTACAGCTAACCTACAGTCCAGGGAGAGTGAGCTCTATATCATTCACATTTTAACTTTTATATCTCTAAATAGTTTAACAGTGAAGATGTCATTGTGAATAAACTCTCAGATCCACACACAACTGACAACTGAAACCCCTTATGTTTCCCCCACCTGTATTCAGAGTAATTGCCACCCTGATATAATACTCAGATGACTAAAAATGGATTATAAAGTTTTGCATTCTCTGGTACATGCTGACTGTTCCTCAGAATTATCGGCCCCAGGGTTTATCCTGCGTATGTCTGCACCATTAGCCTCACCATGTGACTAGATTCACAAATCAACTAAACTTTAAAAAAACAGCAGCAGGCACAGCTTCAAGGGGTGAAGTTTATTCACAGAGGTTTGGATTAAACTCAGTCATGAGCTACTGATGCGAATGCAGAGTTGGAGTGTTGAGAAAATAGTCTGATCTGAAATAATTCACTTCTTCAGAGGACGGGAGTAAAAAGAGATGTGGGGAAAAACTATGAAAAAGAGCTTAAACATATGAGCTCATATTCAGGAGAAAATTTCATTGTCTTGTTTAAACCCTGAGAAATACAAACAAAGAAAAAAGAAAAAGCACATATTAGTTTTTCTCATTTTTGAGTAAAAATAGTTAAAAGGTCAATTTTGCACAATTGGTCGTTAATAATCATGTGTATGTTTTGAGCCATGAAAGTGTTGAGGAACGATTATACTGGTTATACTGTGTGTGTGTGTGTTTGTGTGTGTGTGTGTGTGTGTGTGTGTATATATATATATACAGGGGTTGGATAATGAAACTGAAACACTGCACAGTGCATGTGGCATTAACTACCATAGAGTGAAATGAGAGACAGACAGCATTCAATACACTCGTTTGAACTGCATAGCAGAGTGATTTTACAGAAGTAGAAAAATCCAAAAAGATCTTCAGGAATATGATTCAACAGATACATTGCAGGAGATAAAGTAAAATGTTTTCCCGTTATCTCCTGAGTAAAAGAGTGACCCCCCTTCCAGAATGGTTGGGTATTATCACAGGACCAGAATACATGAAAATATGTACCCCTATGCGCTTTGAATTTAAAGCAGAGATTGGAACAACCTGGAATCATTTTATGAAGACGGACAGGTGTAAAGTAAATTCTATGAAAAAATTTGAAATTTTGTTAGTGTAAAGATATTGAAGTGCATTTTGGGAAAATACCTTCACAAATTGTGGTCCAATATGTTGGATTAATTGATACTCCCAAATCTTGTTCCCAAAGTCATTTTAAAGAATCACAGGCTGAAGAGTCTGAATGCGCTAATAAAGCATAAAACTTAGAGGCAACTCCTGTAAGAGCTTTATTTGAAATGACGGTTTCTTCCATTTCTGATAAAATAGCGCAAAATTTGTCCCGTCTTAATAGAGACTCCATGAAATGCCGGATTTGCAGGTACTTAAAGAAATCTTCCGCAGGAATATTAAATTCCGCTCTAATTCTTTCAAATGACTTCAGGGTCTCACCAGCCAACAGGTCTGAAAAGTCAGACACGCCCTTAGAACCCCACTCCAACTCAGGATTAAAAGCCAAGGGAGAACGAACAGAGATAGTGTGAGGAATGCTCAAATATTTTTCACATCCTTCCAAACCAGTAATGTATTATAAATAATTATACCATCAGTGTTGATTAATATAGACAAACACGTTATGTTTGTCTATATTAATGAATTAGAATAAATAGCCTAGTAGCTATGAAATTTTAGGGGGTTGAATTTAGAACCTACTGTCTTATTTATGAAGCTAAAACACTAAATTAAACTAGATAGCATGATGATCAAAGTTTTAATATTTATATTTAACTGTAGATGGAAGGTTTTTCGAGTCACATGGGAGCAGGTCTCCAAATGAGCAGCAGGTAAGAATAGAACATGTTCAGCCTCTCATGCACATTAACACTGTGTTCACATACTTTCGCATCAGAAAGTATTTTTCACATTCAGTTTCCAACAAAAAGCAGCAGAATTGTCAAAGAATTAACAGATAAACACAGTTTATTCCATTGTCCAGCCTCATAGGTGTGTTGTTTAAATTGCTAATCAATGTACGTTTAAAGTTGTATGCTATTTTCTGGTTACATTTTTCTGATTGTACTTAAACATAGAAAAAGGTTTATACAGTAAACAGTGTGTGTGCGTGTGTGTGTGTGTGTGTGTGTGTGTGTGTGTGTGTGTGTGTGTGTGTGTGTGTGCGCGCGCGCGCGCGCGCGTGTGTGATCAGGAAGACTCATTTGAGAACTCATTCTGAACAAGCCAAATATGTGTTAAAAGTCTTTGGGGGCTGAGCCCCCCCCCCCCTTAAATGAAAATCCTAGAAACGCCCCTGGGAGCGAGTCAGGAAACGTTTTCTCCACCAGCATCACATAGTGACCTGGACCTTATTCTGCAAGAAGAATGGCTCAAAATCCCTCTGTGCAGGACTTGTATCTGTCATTCCCAAGACGAATTGATGCTGTATTGGCCGCAAAAGGAGGCTGTACACCTTACTAATGAATTATAGTGGTCTAAAACCAGGCGTTTCAGTTTCATTGTCCAACCTCCCTGTATATGCTGCATTGAATCATAAGTTTTCTCATCAGCCAGCACACATGGAGATGATTCAGTCACCCTCTAGTGGTCAGTGCGTGAACTACACCAGTGTTTCTTTTCCCACCAAAAAGATTTACCAAAAAGATTTAACACAACAAACTTTTGTACTTACGTGTGAGACAAAGGGACACAGAGAGAGAGAGAGAGAGAGAGAGAGAGAGAGAGTGTGTTTGTGTATTTGTGTTTGCATGATTTTATTTGCATTTTGATGTCATCTGCTCCTGATGTTAGTGCTAAAGTTACAGCATTATCCTGTTATGTAACAGAATCGCCGCTCTACACTAATTAATTTATTTCAGCTGAAACCCACACTAGAGACAGAACGAAACCCGAGCGCATATTAGTGCATCTGTTTCTCTCTGATCTGTCTCTGAGCTCATCTGTGTCTCCTCTATTCCTCTAAAATGTCTATTAAAGTGGAGACATCTGTCTACACACACACACACACACACACACACACACACACACACACACACACACACACACACACCATAGGACCTGTGGGAGATGTTTTGTGAGTTTGACCTCATAATGATGGATGTTCACATGGCCATGATGTTTTTTGTTAACTGTGAGATGAAGCAGGTGTTTCATGCAGCAGTTTTTAATAAAGAGCATCAGATTTTGGCATATAATCATAGCAGCAAATGTGTTCTGTATACATATATGACCAAAACAAATCTTAACAAAACACCAATTTATGCGAATGTAGATGTTGAGAAAAGCACTGAATAAACACTCCTATACATCAGTTATAAATAAATTCCGCTGCTGTTGGTTTTGAGGTACTGCTTCAGGTCATGGTCCACCTGCAGTGAGTTTTGAAGTTTTGGCAGATATTGCAGCTAGATATTCCATACACATCAGAATTTAGTCTACTGGCAGCTGTACACACACACATGCTATAAGATGAGTGTATACTCTTCAGGTCACGAGCAGTTCGTTTCATTCTCCACACATTTTGCTTCTCTTTCCATCATCCTGCTAAAGTTGATCCTCGCCTCATCTGTACATCAGATGTTGTGCCAGAGCCGCACTCGATGTTTAGATGTTTTAAAGACGGATCTAATGTGGTCGTCAAGGCCTATGATTGTGTTGTTGACTTTGACACAGATATGCCTAGGGCTGAAACGATTCCTCGAGTAAATCAAGTAATTCGATTACAAAAAATGATCTTCTGCCTCGAAGCTTCGTTTAATTAATTTTAAAAGCTTGCGTTATGTTTTTGCGTAATTATTTGTCGACAGCACGCTTTTGACACAATGCGCTTCCGGGTGCAAGTCGCCAGTAAACACCAACGAAGAAGAAGCGCTTACGTCACCCACTAAGCGGAATGAGACGCAAACAGTTAGCTGTGTATTGATTTGAGGGAGCGTTCTGTTCTGTTGGGGCTGCAAAATGGAAGGGAGCGATAAAATTATCAGCGAGGCCAAGAGAAGAAGAAAGCAGCCAGAGAAAGCGACAGAAATTGTCAGTAAAGGCTTATGTTATGCCTGAAATGTAGATTTTGAAACTTTTAGTTGCACAACTTAGTGTTTTTGTATAATTATTTATTTTAATGTGTGCTTTAGTTTTTTTGTTTCTTGGTGTCATTTGAAATGCGTTTTTTTTTTTCCATCCGAGAAAAGGCTTTAAAATAAGAATGAATGGTGCTGTAATGCACTTAATTAATCTCAGTCAACCCGTATCTGACCTACGCGGTTTCGCGCGGTGGCCGGAAGTACGGTTCTTCATGATTCATCGCAAGTTTTGGTGCTGTGATTACGTTTCCATCTTTCTGCGTGAAAAATGTAATATGTTTAAGCCGCCTTAAAAACATGTTTAAGCATGTTGAATTTTTTGGCGGACCTCGCAGAACTTTGCGGAACGTCGGCGGGCATCGCCGATCGTGAGTCAAATCACATAGGTGAGACAGGGGAATAAGCTACTCCTTGTATTGTGAATAATGACAATCTTTATTTTTGATAAAATGCTGTATGCATTTAAAAAATAAAAGTAGATTTTTTGAGTGTGTGTGTGGGGGCAGATGGGTCCCTATTTCCAGGCTGTTAGGGGCAAAAACACAAAAGAACACGCGCGCGCGCGCGCGCGCACACACACACACACACACACACACACACACACACACACACACACACGTGCACACATTACTCATTGTTCTGTAGGGGTGTTTCTTCACCAGGGAAAGAATTGTCGTCGCCCATCAGAGTTGCTTTCTGACCTCTGGTGCTCCTGAGCTCCCCTGTGGTTCTGCCACACTCAGTGTTTTTAACATTCAGCTCTAGTCCTTTCGTCTGCTTACTTGGAAGTGAAATAATGAGTGAATAACACACACTCAGACAT